>WYDI02023316.1:0-52031 GCA_009867235.2 Psittacus erithacus | reverse complement strand
CTGCCCATGGCAGGGGGGTTGGAACTAGATGATCTTAAGGTCCTTTCCAACCCTAACTATTCTATGATTCTATGAAGAACACGGCTCTAGTCATAGAAAAGTGACAGCAAACAGCATGGTGTCTGCATTTGAAGATCTGCATTTGATGGAACATTGCACTATAACTTTTCCATTCTTCACTCTAATTTAAAGAGGATCTGAGGTCCTGAAGAAAAACTACTAAGACTACTGCCAAATAATTTGATTTCAGAGAATGATATGATAAAAATGTCATCTCTTGAGGATTAAGAGTGGGCTGGGGGGTGGTGTCTAAAACTAAAACTGAGGACACAACGGTAAGAAGACTGAAATAATAGTTCATTGATCAAATTACCATGGCAAATGCTGCTTTGCAGCTATATTCATACTTTTGAAACTCTTGAGTGACAAAGGAATAATAATACAAGACTACATAACCTGAATAAAAGTGTCTAATTTAAACACGTTTTTATGCTACAGACAAGTATTATGAAGCACTTGTCCAACCTAATCAGTACAGGCTGCTGAACATTCATGCAGACAGCTAGAACAAGTCCAACAACTTATGAATTTGGTAAAACACAACCATAAAATCCTTGCCTGATCGTACACAGAAGGACATTAACTTTAGTGAGAATAACAGAAACAGCACAAAACAGACACCATTTAAGCACAGAGTAGCTACTACAACATCATTTTCAAAAGACATGAAGAACTGACACAGAATTTTTACCATATGATGGAGATTCTCTGCCATCCTCTCTGTCAGTTTCTTTTTCTTTTTTTCTTTTGTGATGCCTGTGCCCACGATGTCTGTGCCGTCGACGGCCCTGCTTTCCAAATGGGACGTGAACTCCAATATACACAGCTCTGTGGCCTTTTCAAGAAAGTTTAAAAGGAAATGATTAAACAAAAAACCACCTCCTGCTAAAATTCAGTGTCTTAGTCAAAAAGACAAGGAGTTTGCCAAGAAAGAAACCCAAAAGCACTTGACAAAATTACCTTTAGTGAACCAATATTATCATTTCCTTTCCGTTTTTCCCCAGTGCCAAGGAACTGGTGCTACACTCATCCTCGATAAACTGAATAAAAACATGGCTCAATTTAAGAATTTAGGTGTGAAACTAGTAATATAGAAACATGAGCTTGACCTGTAACACCAAAAGAAGCTACCTGATAAACACAAGGACAATGCAGAGAAATCACATAATACCCCTCCTGTTTGACAAGACTCATACCAGGATAGTCCTTACAATGACAAGATGTAATCCCCTCGTTCAGTTTATGAACTTCAATAAGAAATTACCTACTATTTAGAGTCTGCAAGGACTTCTTTCCGCTTGAATGAAGTGTCAGTATTACATGAAGTAGCATAAGACACATCTAGGTGAACCTGATGTTCAGCTAAACTAGTATCAGTTTAAGAGCATAAAAGGAACTTGGAAACATATGCCAAAATATCAAATAACTTACAGAGAAGGACAAGTGGGGAGGGCAGAATTTTTTAATAAATTTAGGGATCACATTCTCAAATTAATACATACTACTATTTAAAATGTGTACTTTGAAAATCTTGGTTTTTCTTTGACCTTTCGCATTAAGGCAATGCTAGCATCAACAACTTTGTAAAAGAAATCCATCAGCAGACTGTTATGGACATATTACTACCATGTTTCCTGTAATGGAGTTAGCATATACAAACACCTTTCCAACTCCTTTTTAAACAAACAATCTCAGGAAGAGACATACTAACTATAAGCCTGAAGTTAACACTACATACTTTGTTTCATACTGTAGAAGAGTTATCACAGAAAACTGACATTAAAAAAGAGGAAAAGGAAGTGGGTTTCCAGCTCTTGGAGAGATGCAAATTCAGCAGATTTATAGAAGACAAGTCCTGGGGCCCCAGAACTTGTGACTGCACACCACATACATGCACGTACATACACTAGATTAAGAATACTGAAAAAAAACGGGTGATTACAGAGCCTTAAAGAAAAAAAGAGGTGGTAATATGTCTGTTACCATAAAAGTCTGTCGGAGAAACTTTTTTCCAGTAAAACCATCTCTAAACCCCAAAAGATACGCAAAACTTTCATATAGCAAAATTCAGTAATAATCATAGAATCACAGAATAGCTTGGGTTGGAAGAGACCATCAAAGCTCATCTAGTCCAACCCCCTGCAATAAACAGGGACATCTCCAACTAGATCAGGTTGCCCAGAACCACATCCAGCCTGGCCTTGAATGCCTCGAGGGATGGCACATCCACCACTTCTTTGGGCAACCCGTTTCAGTATTTTATCACCCCCACTGTAAAAAATTTTTTCCCCATATCCAGCCTGCATCTCCTGTCTTTTAGTCTAATACCATCACCCCTTGTCCTGTCGCAACAGGCCCTGCAAAAGTCTTTCCCCATCATTCTTACAGGCCCCTTAAATACTGAAAGGCAGCAATATGGCGTCCCTGGAGTCTTCTCCAGAACAACCTGGAGAACAGCTCTCTCACTCTTCATAGGAGAGGTGTTCCATCCCTCTGATCAATTTTGCGGCCCTCCTCTGGACCATCATAATGCATGAGTAAGTTCAACGTTTCATTAATTTGGTCAAGATTCTTTTTCAAATTACAAAGAGCTGATTCTTGACAGACTTCCAACACTAGTTTTTCATTAGAGTTGATTGGCACTATGACCAAATATGAAATTAGGTAATTTAAAAGCTATCTGTTTACATGTAAGAGCGGAAAAGATACCGATTTGCTGAAGCATTCATCAGTCCTTTTTATAGACAGAGACTTTTCTTTTGTGACATTCCTCTGACAAGAAGATGCAGCCTCTGCCAAGGCAGCCTGACCTCCAACCTCCACAATTACTACGCACAATGCAATTCCCAGAAAAGCAGTGCAAACGTGACACTTAAAACATAAATCAATGCACTTGATACATAATATGACTAGCTGGCACCATTAACGATGGCGACGTTACTGATGCCATCATCATAAAATGATCTTATATATAGGGAAGGCAAAAGCACTAGGTTAAAAAATTCAATGCATTACTCACCACACCTCACTCAAAGCTGCCACGTGCAACCGAGTGACCCACCACTCACTGCAAACGTTATCATCCCTGTTAGGATTTTTGTTTTGTTTTACATACTGAATTAGCAAGTATTAAACTTGTATATATAGTTATACATACACAATTTTATTTGTCAAAGTGTTTGATTTTTTGCAGGAACTCTTTTTTCCTAAGAGAAACTCAAATGTATTTCTAGTAATAAAGAATTTTGTATTATCAGACTACTTAAAATGTTCTTAATAAGACTGTTTTAAGCATATGTTTTGATCAACACAAAAAACTTGCAGACGATTACTTTCCAGAAAATGTCAGGATCTTCTGAAATTGTTCAAGGTTTTACATCCTGAAAAATTAAACGGACTTCCATATTTTGGTCTCTTGCTGCTCCCATAAACTAAGACAAAAATCCCACATTGCTTTCTGTACTGCAGAACAAACAAAAATCCCACACACTCTTTTTCTCAAGGGCCTTCACCTTAAACCATTCACCCTGTTATTGCAAAAATTAGCCCTTATAATTGTGTAATCATCTTCATAGTCAAAGACCATGTTGCCCATGGAGGAGAGGTGGAACAAGGAAACAAGAAGTTTATGTCCTTTAGCAAAACTGCAGTCCGACTGAACATTATTTTAAGTAGAAAAGTTTGGAGATGAATAGATATGTTGCAAAGGGACAGGAAAAAAGCTAGAGCTGAAATAAGCAACAGAACAAATACGTTTTCAGACAACCTGTGACCATAGCAAATTGCTTTCCTGCCCAAAAATGCACTGGCCTCTCAGCTATTACTATGTCCAGATGTCTCCCAGCTACTCCAAGGCACACTTAACTTAGGCTCTTTCAACTTAGCCCTCGGTCTGGCCAGCCAGCCCATAACATGTGGTATTACTTTCAACTCTAAAAGGAAACTTGAAAGTAAGTGCCTGCTCACTACCCCAGGACAAAGACAGGTTATCCTACCCTTCTGTGCCCCCAGAAGTGAACATGTGAATAGCTATTTCCTCAGGTAGACACTGTTTAGCAAGCAAACGTGAACCAAGAATACCTTCCCCCAATCACTTCTGTATACGTGAAATGACCAGATTGCTACACCTGCAACTGTACTTTGGGTCTAAAGTGCTGACAAATGAGGATTTTCAGCTGTTATTAAGTAAAATATATCACAAGTCAATGTAATAATATCAGAATAACTTCAAGAAAACAACTTGATGATGAAAAAGAATCGCTGAATTATTATTTTTGTTTTCTTTCTCAGAGCAAGCATGGGGGGTATCAGGACACAAGACTAACCAAGAAAAGCCTGGCTACTGCAAACAGCTTATGAGGGCATCACCCGTTCCCTAAGAAAAAGACCACTTTTTTGGCATCATGGTCATGCATAAACAGATATCTCCACTACTACATATGAAATCCAAACCTACTGCTGTTCAGTATACTACCATGACAACCCACAAACATGTTACAGATATATGCAACTACGAAAGGCAGGGCAAAACCACATAATAAAAGTTGGGACAAACTTAACCTTAATTCTAATTACACAAAACAAAGCACTGAAAAGTCCTCTAAGAATAAAGACAGCTGTATTGAGTAGGCACGTGTTCCCGTAAGTTTCATTTTTCAGACAGGGCATTTATTAATGCTTGCAGATGCACAGATAATGTCTACTTATAAACACAATTTACAAGGAAAATCAAAACAAAACAAAAACCAAGGAATTTTTTTTCCTCACCCTCTCATTCCCAATGAACTTGGCGAGAGAACTTACACCTTACAGCCCTTCAGCCTGGCCACAGAAAGCCAGAAAGGTAAGTAATACAAGAGCAATGGAGAAAAAGTTAACTCTAAAAACCCTGGAATTCATATTACTAGCATCAGTGTTCTGAAAAAGAACACAGCCTTTCACTTGAATATTGTTTCTAAAAGCTTGAAATTATATGACCTTCAAAGCTTTATTCACACGAACATCTGTACCACAATACCACTCTCTAGCAAAGCTTGTTACAGAGTTACTTTAAACCAATAACCAGCAGAATTCGTAAACAACCTGATACTAAATTTAGTAATACAAATCTCAAGAGATAGTTGCTCATTTTAATCTAACATGACTTTATCCAAGCTTAGCTGTTCAAATCCACCAAGAGTATTTACTACTTAAGGACCTTACCAGTATGAAACAAATTTTAATGCTAGGAGCATGCTCTATCACATGGTTGGTCTTTCTCCAAAAGTCAGTTTATATCAAGTCTTATAAAACAGGCAGAACAGAAAATGTTCTAAGATCCCTGATTTATCCCCAAGGTCCCTAAGAAAACAGTAATAGAAGACTTCTAAAGTCTGAGAGAGATCAAAACCATGTATCTGAAAACTGCTGTGATGTGGCAACCTTCTAAATACAATTCTACACAGACCATTCTCTTTTCCAGCCATCTAGCTGGACACCTTTTAAGCTTCATAGAAGAAGGACATTCTTCCCATGTTACCAAAAGAGTGTAAAGAGAACCAATATGTGCGTGAATTCTCAAATCCTGTTGCTTAGAAATTTGAAATGCAGAGATCATAGATTAACTACAGTTGTAAGGGACATCTTAAGGTGGGCTTTCTGGCCTGATCTTGCTCAAAGTATAGCCAACTTCAAAGTTGAAGCCATCCTCTTGATCAGGTGGGTCAGGACGACAACCAACCAAGCTCTGAGTATCTGTAAGGATAGATACTCTTTAGCCTATCTGGGTAACCTATTTCAACATACAACACCACAGTACATGAAACAAATATCTTAGTATCCAAGCAGCACTTCTAATATTCTATTTTCTGTGTGGTGCCCTTTTCACTGTGCACCTCCAACAAGAGTCCAATTCCATCTTCTCCATAAGCTACAAACAGTCTGCTGAAAACAAAAATGTAGTGGCAGTAACTATCACTTTTTCAAAAATCTTCAAATAATAATCTGAAGATAAATCACTTATTTTATAATAAAGTTTTTATTTATTTAATGTCATCACCTATCTCATTCCAGCATGGAGCTTTCCTGTATGGAAAAAAAAAAATGGAGGACCTGTGGGAGAGATCCTAATCTGTTCCTGAAGACCATCAAATGGGAGGAAAAAAGCAGCTATTCAAATGTCTTTTAACTCACATCCCCAGATACGTTACCCTAGTAGGAAGTATTTGAAATCTTTCATCATGTCATGTCTTGGGATTAGTTCCCATTACATTACAGAAAATACTTGCACACACAAAAATAAGCTCAATGCAATTTATTAGCACAATTCAACTGCAATTAAATGTACAATTTAATATTCATACAAAAGCTCTTTGTGTGAGACAAACCAAGTATTTCAAAATGAGCAGCTTATTTTATGAACTTCTCTCATACAAAACATCTAAGAAACAGTAAAATTATTTTCTAAGATACGAATGTTGTAAAAGTGAATATAAGCTATTTTAACATAATCTTAGTCTTCCAATTAGAACTTCAGTTTTATAACCATACTTACTGCCTGACTAACAATTTTATGTATGTTTCAGGTTATAAAACTGCAGTTAGTTATCTTTTTATAAAATTCCTGATGATGTCAGAACAGAAACATTACATTTCAAAATAATAAAGGGGAGAAAAAAGCTAGGACAAAAGTTTCCTTCTCCAAGAATATTTTCCTTAGAGCAGAACAGAAAACCACACCACAATGATTTATATAATATACATACACTGGCTTTAAAGCAAAAATAAATAGTAATACTATTGTTACTCTAAATAATTAGTTACAATAGATACAAAAATGTTGACTTAGTTTCAGAATGAATACTACTACTCAGTCCCAACTCAGTCAGAAAGTTGTGAACTTGGATATCATCTTCTTTAGCATGATAAACCATCCTGCCAACAGCCATTCATCAACTGGGGTATGCAGAAGGGCTTCTTAGCTGCTGGGACCATTCCACAAATATGTAATAATCGAGTGTCTCAAGGACACTCATGAAGATCTGTTTCAATAATAAGAAGCAATTTCCCTCAATGAGGAGGAAAACAGTAGTATCAAAACTGCTAATTTTTTAAAGCTTATACAATTATTATCTAGCTAAAGAATACAAATTTTGTGGTGCACTAGTCTCTACTTTTTATACTCGGCTATTGTTAGGCTACCATCAGAAAGTCTCATAATGTAAAAACCTTAAAAAGTCTCTTACCTCAAGTAACTTCTATTAAGCTTCGCTTGCCAGGAGCTTACAGTATGTCCTTCTAGTAATTTGCAAATAAAAATTTCAAAAATTATAGTAATTTCAAAGTAGTGTTGGGCAAAATCAGAGGCAACTTCCAAAAAGAATGTTCTAGAAATCAGAAATAACCCCCTGCCTCCAAAACCTACAACACATCAACACTCAAAACTGTCTAGACACTGGGTGTCCCACTGAGCCTGGAGGGCTGGACTAGATGATCTCCAAAAGACCCTTCCACCCTGAATGACTTGGTGAAAACTGTGTTAAATTAATAGGATACAAAGTCCTAAAGAATTTACCTGTGAACTGTATAATGCAGGATTCCCATAGCAAAAAACAGTAACTAAATTTTCAACACATGTGATGAAGGTGCAGCAGTGCAAGCCTAATTCCAAACACTTAATCAAGACTGTTACAAATCATATAAGGAAAACATCCTCTATTTTGGTGACTTCTAGAGAAGGGCTGACCACAGGTAACATTTATTTCTGAATGATAAGGACAAAACAATTTATCCTGCACCACCTACCAGTACAACTAGTGCAAGCGAACATTTAGTTCAAGTTGCACATGACTTGGAGCATGTCTCATATACCTAACTCTACTGTATCTTAACAGATACAGTTTTGCTTGCTCTCAATTCAACTCAAACTAACTAAGAAGCAGGCAAGATGATCTTTCCAATTCACTGGATGAAAGGTGGTCTGCAAGGATGGTCATTAATGACCATCCCAAATTATCTTTGCTTTCAGAAGTAGCTACACATCATATTTTTCAATTTTTTGACCACATAAAAAAATACAACTTAACAAGAAAGAACATTTCAAAATTCTTTTTTCTGTGAAACATGGCTCTTTTCTAGATCATTAAGGGGGTCTCTTAGAGGTTCAAATATTCATTCTGTAGTTTGATAATGACAAGAAACCTGTTCTGTACTGCCTGTCTAAAGTAGTACAGTCTATGACAGAACATAAAAATGTAAATACTAAGCACAGTCTTCAAGTGCCAGCAGCTACAATGTCCTGTTGCATTACTTGTGTTCACCTGCTCCTGTACGACGTCTTCTTACAAGATTTACAGGAACTATTCATGGGGTTTTGAACAGTTACAGTTTAGATACATTTAAAGGGTAGAAGAGTAAATCTGACGCCTCAAAACCAAAAACCTTAGCAGTACATTCTACCACAAGTCAACATGTAAGTTTTCTTAGTTCTCCAAAGCTCTTTCATAATATTGAAACGATTTCAAACTACTCATAACACATTAAACTGCAGCACACTTGCAAAGTAGGTTTTCAACTTAGACATAAAACTTCCACTTCTAGAGGTTAAAAAAAATGAAAGATTAATTACCTGCCCTTATCAACTAAGATTAATTGAAATGCACTGCTGTTTTCTTAAAGGAAATATAAGGTTCTAACCATCAAGGTATTGTAAGGTCACTTGAAAGGTAAACACTACTTACACCTGCAACAGGATAGTGTGAGAGTCAAGTAGCTGCTATTAAATCATCATAATTCTTGAAAACTGTTTCTTGGACTTATGCCACAGAAAACTGACCTCAGATTGTTTCTGAAACAAGACTTGTTAAGTGTAAAATCCTTATCTCTGCTATGTCTGTAACTGGTCTGCTAAGAATAACAAAACATAACCTTTTTATTTTAACCTGCATCTAGTAAACATATCCTCAAATCAAGGTGGAAAATTAGCTATATATTTAAAACAACAGATCCTGGTAATATGGTAATATAAAGCAAAACATCAATTCTGATTTAAGAAAGCTTTCCTTAAACGTGGTTCTTAACACTAAACGCCTTTTATAAGATGGCATAAAACACTTCTGTCATTAATATTCTCGTCTTACTTCCAACTCCTGCCCTTGTTATTAATCTCATTCATTGCAGCTCAGAGTCTGGCATCAAGTTAAGAACATTAGGTACTCTTAAAGATGTTATTTTAAGATGTTATTCCCCTCTCTAGTCCTTCTGTAAACTGACATTTGTTATTTTAAAGTAAGGTCTTAGAGCTTCAGTAAAGAGCAGTACCTTTCTTTAGTATACATGCAGTCTGCCCACAATTGCAGACTACCATCTCCATCCATCTCTCTTAAAGGAAGAGAGTTACCAAATAAGTAACCTGCCCCTAACCTTTCAAACCAAAACACTGTTGCTCCCAATCTGCATCACACTTTCCCAGCCACCATAAATAGAATGCAGAACTTGAGACGCCCTGGCTCCAAAACCTATTTTCCCCTTTAGCATCTGGCCCTCTTTCCATTAATATTTCATCACAAAAGTTCGAGAAAGCAGCCAAATACTAACACCACCAAGAAAAAACTGCTGTAGTATTAGTAGCAAAATTATGCCTTCTACAGCATCAAACCAATTAACATTAGTTTGTACAGGCTTTAAAGCAGTTAATTATCACCTGTCCATTCTGGTTCTTAAAGGTTTGGTGCTTCACATAGAATTATAGAATGGTTAGAGCTGGACAGGACCTTAAAAACGTCTAGTTCCAACCCCCTGCCATGGGCAGGGATGCCCCCCATTATAAGTGAGCTGCCTCTCCTTGAAAATGAAGCAACACACACTTCTGGAAAGATTCCAAATTCCTCAAACTCCTTTTCAAGTCATGAGAAAAACTAGTTGGAAGACTGGACTGAAACAGCTTCAGGTCTTAACATACTTACAATAACCAATGCTTGACTATGGGTCTTCCTAAGCCTACAAGACAACATGCACAAGTTAGTAATGAAAACTAACACTATCCAGAGGTTTCTTACCGCTTGCGGCCAACAATTCCAGTTCTCCCTTTTAAGACTTTAATACCAGAATTAAAACAAAACCCCAAAATCCCACATACCTACTTTAAACATATTAGCTTATAAATAATGGTCTCATCAACAAACATCTGTAAGTTCACATGAATTTATCCTCTAGAACAACCTGAATCTAAAGAATCTCTTCTGGTGAAACTCGGCAAAGACAACCAAGAGTCATAAAGAACTACTTACATACCTTTCTCTTCTAAACAGGAAAGGCCCCTTGTTCTTACGTTGGAACAGTTTCCACTGAAAAGGTCAAAATACATGCCATCCCTCCCTTCCCCTTTCTGCCATTAAGAAAAAAAAAAGAAAAAAGGAACAGTTTTCTGACAAATATATAAGATACTAAAAAAATACTTCATCACCAAAAACAATTCACACTTCTGTGTAAAAAAAACGTGCCTATCTGAAGCTGATACGCAATAAACCCACTGGAATACATTTTTTTTGTTAGATAACTTATTAGTTATTTAACCTCTGTATAACCCCTGTCTGGGTCACATCAAAGAGAGGTGGCCAGGGGAAACATAAGGCCGCAAGGCTAAGAATAAGGTAAAAAGATAGCGAGATCTCCTCATCTCCTCTCTTTTAACAGCTGTTGATTCAATTGTTCATGAAACATTAGTCTCAGTTTCACCTTACGATAGGTATTTGCCATAGTCAGCAATACAAATGTTTAAATTGCCCCAAGCAGCCTGAACCCCTGCCTTCCCATCCAGGATCTTATGCAAGTACAGTGTTGTACCAGCTGAAGCACTCCTCCAAACGTGCTACAGAAGAGCCTGGGGAAGCGATCTGGCTGCAAGTTCCCATGTCATTCTTGGTATTTGAGGTATTACAGCTGTTCATGCTGCTGCATGGCACACTACTCAAGCTGAATGCCTGCTTCCCCTTAACCCCTGCCTCCCTGCATACCACACACATTCTTTTTCTGGGTCCTCTCCCAGACAATAGCAAGAGAAAAAAATGAAGGAGGAGACTGCTTAGATATGCACTGAAGATTTAACTGCAGAAACAGACACAGTGGTAGTTTCACCACAGCTCAACCCTATCTAAATTGGCATTGCTGCAGCCTCCACCACTGTACCTCTCAGCCTCATATTCACACTTCCCTCCTGTGCTCAGCACTGGTACACATCCACCTGTGTGGCAGATAAGTTTGGAGTGCTCAGCTGCTGAGATCTTTCTTACTATTTTCCTGTGTCAGGACTGTTAAATCATCTGCTGGCTTAAGATACTTCACCAGGGTTATGGTACATACAGTCAGACAAACAAAAGTATCAGTAAAAGTCAGAAAACAGTAACAGGCTGAAGGGAAAAAAATCAAGAATAAGGCTGCAACAGAAACAAACAACTTTAATCATGACGAACTGTGTAAGAAAACATGACAGCAACCTAAATCAACTTTTCTCAGCTAGAAACTGGTGCTATAATGGCCCTCCAGTGCTCAGAAGCAGTATGGTGTCAGGAAATACTGAATCTACTGATAATTGTCTAGCATTTTGCAAATGTTAATTAAGCTTCAGAATATGCTACATGAAAGGTGAATAAACAAGATTTTTAATACCGGATCTCTGTAGCTTTTTCCTCTGGCATCCGTGAATCCTCACCCCAGTCTATTTCCTTTTCAAGTCAGTATCCTACATGAAGCATCTAATTTTGGATTTTGCGATATGAAAATAGCTTAACACTATTTTTGTTGCTAAATGCAGGATCCTGAGTCAAGATAACGAAGACTAACAGGGTTCCATAATGCTTTAGCTGACTGCAGACTGCATAGTTTATCATGGAACTAGAGCACTGTTAGCAGTTCAGATACTTGCGTGACCACACTCACAATGATACTTAACTTGCAGAAAACAAAATAAACATCTCCCTTATGACCCCCATTTCCTGAGTTTTGATTCTACAGAACTTGACATCGTTCATGCTGGGAAATCACTCACAGATAGCAACCATTTTTTTAAACCTACAATCTCAGAAGCAAGCTTTCCTTGGAAAGTTTCATGCATTTTTAACTGTTTAGGGTTTTTTTTTTTGTTTGGTTTTTGTGAGATCTGAATAGCAGTATTTATTAATACGCACAGACACAAAAACAGGGAAACAGGGCACATCATCAACAGGGCCCATCAGTGATTTATTCCTAGAATTTCTTCTTGGCTGTAAAATTCCAATTCCTTTTAGCGATACGGAAAGCAAACCGAAAACAGTCACAAACTTACTCTCTAGTTCTTCTTTCTCAAAGTTTGTATTGATAGTGGAGCTGATTTTGCCCATATCCACAACAGCTTCTTCATCGTGACCCTGAAGAAACAAATGCAAGTTTAAGTTAAGTCTAAACAGAACTAATTTTTTCTTAATACCTAAATATATTCTGCAGTTCTGAAGCTGTTTGTCAAAAAAGTTTTCCAAAAAAACACGCTTTCACCTCTTAGAAATTGGGAAAGAAAATGCCACTGCAAATCTATCCATGCAATTCCTAAAGAAAACATTACCCTGAATTGAAGGGAAAATAGAATAACCAACAGATATTATGCAATTGCCTTTTGCAATGCTAATGATATATCATGGATCAGAACATACATTTCAGGAATGTGATTCTTTTAGGTTTATGTTCAACAGCAGTGAATCTAGTTCAATAAAATAACCACCAAATTAAAGGTTCCATAAGTTAACATGGGGACAATTAGGGTGTGAGATTTGCCAGCACAAATAAGCAGCTTTGGTGAACCAAAGGTTATACAAAAGGGTGGCAAAAGAATTGTGTAACTTAACTTGAGGGCCTCCCCTACACCAACAGTTTTAAGAAGACCAAAATATTTGTTTCATTGAGGTCTCAACAGACACCTTGTTAACCACACTCCTATTAAACCATATTTTTTATGCACAAAGTTAGAAAACAGCAATTGCAAGATGATTTGTTCAGATGCCTTTACTACTGAAACCATACCACTCAAAATGCAAAAGCACAGCCCCCTAATCACACTTAGCACATTGCTAAAGCTGACCTTTAAACACTGTCTTTTCCTCACTCCTGAAAAAAAAAATACCTTAAAATAGCTGAGCAATAGTAATTTCATAAATACATCTCAGAATTGACATTGAAACTACATTGAAGTTGCTTTTCTTCGAATGTTTGTCTTTAGAATACAGTCCACTTGTAACAGCTCACAAATTATAGCCTCCTGGCAGAAGGCTGGAGGTTCTCCAAAAGAACTACTGCCTACACTATGGGTAATGCTTTACTCTACATCTAATTGTGTCTAAGGGCAAGCTCACTGCTGAAGAATACTGTCCCTGCTTTCTGCATGAATCAGTTTTCCATTAGCTCAGTTCATCAAAGGGACTTTTCTTGCAGCCATATGACAGCTAGATCCACCACAAATAAATCTGTTTGATCACCACTTCTGGCAGCAGTCCACTGGTACATTTACATTGATCAACACAGGATCTGTGACAGTGTTTTTCATAAGTTAAAAAGAAAAGCCTAAATCAGGAGTCTTATAGGAACTGGGAACCCCAACAGTGTTGACATTCACCTAAACTTTGATCTTTGATTTATTCAATAGTGCAATGCTTTATATATAGAACAAGTTGGTCATCTCATACGGAAGTGACAAGGATCAGAAACAACATACGTCTGTAACAGCTAAAAAGTTAAAAAAACTGGCCTTAATAAAATAGGTATTTATTATACTGCATTTCATGCACATGCACATACATACACGCACAACGAAATCCTAATCTTTGAATACTGAGGAAAGTAGATTAAAGAATATGAAGATGAAAAACAGCACATAAGAAAAAAAAATCATATTAGTTAAAAAAAGAAATAAAAAGATAAAAGCAGTTAGACCACATAAAAAAAGAAAAGCAGCAGCACTATGTAAATAGGCAAGATACAACAGTGGCAGACAGCCAAATAAACCTCTAAATAAAAGATGATTCTGAGCTGTGTCCCTAAGAATGGTGTTTTCAAGAAAGGTGTTACACAGCAGAAGTGGAGTCTTGCATGAATGTCAGAAAAATTACAACTCCTGCACACTACAGACAGCTTCAGTCAAGTAATTCAGGTGATTAAACCAAAGCCACACCTGATGGGCAAAACTGCCAAAATGTTACATTTACATTTTACAATTAATGAATCTATTTGAAGAATAACAGATTAATGAATACAATGAATACAAATGATGGACCTATTAGTGAAGAAGTGGCAGAAATTCTTAAAGTGTCACAGTAATAAGATGGAAGGTGGGGGTAGGGGGTACATTCCTAGCTCCTACACTTCAAAAAGCCCTCTAGAAGATGCCTTCATAATGTATCTGGTCTCTATCCTCTCTCTTTTTCCCTATCTTTCGCATGGTTATCAAAAACAGTTGCAAAGTAAGGCTTAGCTCTTATCTTTACTGAAGATGGATCTTCTCCAAGCAACACTATTAAAATGCCTCAGATAACAATCTTCTGAGGCACCAAATAAGTTCAGCAAAACATTCAACTGCATTGGTGAGGCTGTAACACTACCAAGGACGACTCACCTACTTTCTATTTCTGTGTCACTGAGATGAGGTGGAAAGTTATGTGACTGTGGTGCACTCCAGTTCACAGAAAGAGATATACACACAGATCCTGCATGTTCCCAGAAAACTCAAAGAAAGGAATGAAAATAGGTGAAGTATTACAAATCCTCATTTTAAATGTCTTAATGAGGGATAAAACCCTCTAATATTACAAAAACTGCTATCAAAACCTTTTCCACAATTAGTTCCATGGTTACAGCCAGATTGCTGAAATACCCTGCACTTAACTTCCCCAACCTCCTTTTAGGACACCTGGAAGCTTTCCAAACACAGGCTTTGAGCAATAAAGTAAAACAAAGTTTCTCCCCAGATTATACCAACTACCACATACTGGTAGGAAATGACATACACACATGCATGAAAAGACTTTTATCTCTCAATTACATCTTGAACCTGTTACTTGCTGTATGCCTTATACCATGTTATTAATATTTATCACTCAGCTGCAGTAACAGAGGTACTTTGCCAACCTTACACATATAGAAGCAGCCTTCAAACCCACATCATGTGAAAGTAACGTCTTTTGAGATTAGATTACAGAAAGGTATGCATGCCCTTGCAAACCGTTCTATCACTATCTCAAAGTACTCAACATATCCAAAGACTTCTCCAAGAATAAACCATTAGCAACCACAAATATCATACAAGAAGAAAAGCCTGTCAGCCTTTGTTTAGAAAAGCACAAAGCATCAATTTAACACAGCTGTTAGTGAGGCCAATAGCAAATGCCACCATAAGATTCTTCTGGCTTCAGTTAGATATAAAAAAACAACTCACCAAAAAACTAAAATTTTCAAATGGTCTATGAAACTAATTCCAAGCTACACATTTTCCTTGCTAAAAATAAAGTCTGTAGGGCACAGGTTTCCAGTAATTACATAAGAACTACCATGCCACTTTAAGGAACAGAAATGAGAGAAAAAACACTGTGGAATTCACAGCTGCTGAATCAAAACACATTCCCACTCTAGTTATCTCTTCTACTTTCTGAACCTTTACATACACAAACAAAAAACGATGAGATTGTTTAAAACTCATCAAGTTCCCTTTTGTAGGCAGACAGAATGAATTCATCCTAGAGCAAACACTCCCCTGCAGATTACCATCCATTTCATGTGAAACTAGATGTACAATAATCCCACAGATGCCCAAAAAACAGCAGATGAAGATGAGGCAAAAGAAAATTATTAACTTGGAATATATGTAACTTTTCAGTCAAGAGACAGAACAGAGTAGGGAAAAAAAAACAATACAAGCAGCTACCAAGATGCCCCAGGGAGAGATTAAACCTTCACCTTTGGTTTGCTTTTCCACAAGGAGATAGTAATTTATAAAAACAAATCCAGAGTACTTCAAGGAAATTAAAATATAAAATAAAATAAAATACTCATCCTACAATACTGTATTAAAATACACCAAGTATACTTTTTCCTAACGCCAGATTTGTGGATACAAACATAGTGTAGTAAAACCCTCCTACTCAGCCAGAGGTGCCCACATATACTACAGCATGTCTTACCAGCCTTCTGACTTTGCCCCACATGAAAATGAAACACCTTTCCAACTGCTGCAGACTAGACAAGACTTTCAAATACCCTTTGCTCTAGCAGAATCCCATCAGAGTTCCTCTTGCTACCTTCCATTTTCAAATGCCTTAGTCCAGGAGAAAAAAGAGTAATACCCTTTTTTTATTGCAGACAAACAAGTATTCAGAAAGTGTTTATGCTTTATTCATTTACTTTCTCAAGTATTTGTCTTCACTTAGCATAATATATTTTTTGCACCTAAAATATTATGGTTGCATGTTTTTTTATAGTAGTATTTAGGAAAAAGGTCAATCCTAAATTGCATGCATCATCAAGGAAAGCACTCAAGTTCACAAGAACACCTCCAGCACCACGTCTTAGTTACTGTCTAGTGGACTGGCACAAATATGACGCAGAGAATATAAAATTTAAAGGGAACTTTCCACTGTCATCTGTACAAGCTCTTCTCACCATGCAACTCTACTAATCTTCTGCAGTCACATACGCATGACAGACTTCAGACAGGCACACTGCCAAAATGTATTACCGAAAAAACCCTGCCAAGAGATACAACTTGCAAGCAACAAATGTTTAAGGTACTTGAAATGCAACTCAATCAATTCAATCTAATGATAGACAGTGATCATACAAATGGCTGATATAGTGAACCATAAACCTCTGAAACCTAAGTAGAATACAGTAATTATGTTGAGAATAATTTGAATTCAACATTTAAAGCCATTATGTAGCTCAGTCAATGGTTCTATGCCACATTTACATCCCCTCAGCCCCAAGTTCTTCCCTAGGAGTTGGGCGCTACCTGCAGCACCAGAAGAGATAGCCCTAGTGTTCATGGGAGTAAATAAACAGAGCACAGAAGAGGATGCAAACAAACAAAAAACCACCATCCCCTAAAAAAACCCACATTACATTACTACTTTCATGCTAAAAAGAACCTTCACTGCAGCATTTATTCAAGTGGATAGGGGGAAAGCGAGAGGAGAAAGAAACCCACAACCAACCAAACCCAAACAAGGAGGTTGAGGGTAGTGTTTTATATTTCTGTACAAATATTTTAAAACTAACCTTTTTTCATAATAGATACAAACCTATTTGTATTCTCACACAGCTACAGAAACACATTGTTCAGATTAATTAAGAACCAGTAGGATCATTCATGATTCATTTTCACAACAGCATTTCCCAAGAGGTTTGTTTCAGAAACCTGCATTTCTATTCCAAGCATACACAATACTCAATGTAGTCAGGAAACAATATATCCCTGATTTACAGAATGCACACACAGACTCTTCTCCATTCAGTCTCTCAGAACTGCAAGCTAATATGCACTAACACTTCAAGGAAAAAATAAAAATTTAAAAAAAAAAAAAAAATCAGGCAAGACCAGTGTTATCTCCTAGTTTTGTAGGACTGCAAGTCTACCAGTGACACAGCAGACCTGGCAGTCATAGGAAAAGAAACTGGAAAATTAATGTATTTATTAATGCCACCTGTGACACTGTATGCAGAGTTCAATGGTTATCATTCTACCTCCGGCAATTATCAGCACTAAGGCTACACTCTACATCTCCCACTGCTATCCATACAGAGCACTCAGTACCCTTAGTTAAGAGTGAGTAAACTGAGAAGGGATTTTTCACGCGGTTCACCTGCAGAACAGCCAACAGCAGCACTTGGTAAGTTCTAAATATATTGTTTTACTTCTCTGTCAGACAGATTCTGCTTTTAAACCAGAGGTAAGATGAGCCTATGGTGCACAAGAGGGCAGGCATCTCCGGTTGCTGCTTCCTTGAAGGACAGCCAGGATACCAAAATAAAAAATAAAATTTAAAAAAAAAAAAATAAAATCACAGTTCTTTCTATATGGTAGTAAACGAGGGTATTGGAACTACACGGTCTTTAAGGTCCCTTCCAATCCAAACCATTCTATGATTATTCAGGGTATTGAACAGCCTTCAGCTGAAGTACACAAGCAATCCTACAAATGCATCTGAAGTAAATTCTTTGAGCACAGTCCTGGTCTACACAGCAATACTGTATCTTCATAAGTTGCCAAAGTGACGAAACACTACCAGTTCTAAATCCAGCAATCAACCTAACAGCCAAAGGAAAATGTACCAAATATAAATGGGCTCCATCTCATTTCATCCGCATACAATTTTAAGATAGCTTTGTCTCTAAATATATACGGAACAAAATTATTAATAATTCACAACCAGAACACTCGCCAGGTTTAAAATAGGAAGCATACTATATTGATGGGTTCCCCTTTGGTTGTATTTGCTATGGTCTCATTTGCACAGAAAAAACAGCCACTTTTTCTCCCTGCTATCATAGTAGTGGGTATTGGTCACGCACTGCAGCAGACTGCAGTACAGCTCACGGGTTTTGGTGTCACCATCCCCTATATCACCACCCCCCTTCCTGTGAATCTTATAGGTGGTTATACAATTACTAATTTATACAACTATCCTCACATGTAAATGAAGACTCCTCCTAATCAAAGCAATACTCAGATCCTCACAGGAAGGTTTGATGCTTAGATTTCAGTAACACCATAGTTGTAATCAAAGAGGCTTGGAATACTTAACAGAAGTTTTTCGAGCCTACTAATCCTCTAATTAACTGCTCAGCTTACCCTACTAAATACACCTGACCAAGTTGCTTCTAGAAGACTTGCCAAAAAAAAAAAAACCAACACACAAACAAAAAAACCCAAAACAAACAAAACCAAACAAAAACAAAATAAAAATCCAGAAGAGCTACACAAACCTTGTTTGGACAAGTTTGTCCAACAGACAACAAAGACTTCCATAGGACTGTCCAGAAGTTTTATTTTACTTTTACTTTTCCAAAACTGTAGGCGGAAGACAAGGAAGACAGACACATACGTGTGCTGCTTTAAAAATAACAGAAAGAAAAAACCCAAACACACACATACAAAAAACACAACACCACAGTCTGGGGAAGAAAGCAGTTCTAAACATGTTCACTTTTGTTTACTGCACAATTGAATATCTAATATTTATAGGTAACTTTATTTCAGTGGTTCTAGAAGGCCACTGTCTCAGTGAGCACCATAACCTGCAAGTTAACCCATGTTCCAGACAAATCAGACACTAGTCCCTGGTCAGCAAACACAAAGTGCTTATGTTAATCAGAACACCAAATTAAATTGGGAGAAAAAGTCAGGAAGAGGAGGAAGCATAAACACTAACAGTAGAGTGGTCACAGTAGTGACTGGCTGTAAACTATAGCACACCATAAAAATCTGTCCAAAACCAATGAATTAGAACAGACATGAGAAAAAGGGATACCTTGATTTATATTAAGGAATTACTAAAATGCAAAAGAATATTTGCTTAAAATTAGAAGCCTGTTTGAATTCAATCTGAGTGTTTGGCAAGGCAGAAAATCTACCACCTGCATAAATTTAGCAAATAATCTCACCAATCTGACACATGAGATCAAGTTCCATATCTAACATTATAGTAGTCGTTTCACAAAGTTGCATTTTATCACTGCCTCACAGACTAAATTTCATTCAACAAATTCATAGCTCCATTCACTTAGATTTCTAGATTTACAGATAGAAAAAGCAGTAGAGGAATCTTTATAACTAGTCACCTCGGACTTTTGCCTAGTCTTCTAGGCGTGTCCAATGGGTTCTGCGTCCAAAGCACAGTGAAAATCAAAAACTGATCACTGTATTACAGAGACCCTAACAAACAAGACCACTGCATTCACATGTGTTTTAACATGTCTAAATGAAACTCTTACTTCTTATGTTCACACAAGATAACAAAAAAATTAAGTGGTCATCTTATAAAATTCATATAATCCAATCCAGAGGTCTTTAAAGCTTTACAGCTTAGGAAAATTCCATCCGATAGATTTTAGTTTCCAAGGAACTCTAAAGTAGTAATCCCTCTTACACACTGCATTGCAGTTAAAACAGCAGTGATAAAGACTACCCCGTACAAGAGCTAAACAACAGCTTGTAACACTGAAACCAGAGTTTACTTCTTCACTATAGAAATCCCCCTAGTTTTGTAGTTATACTACTGACATTTGAAAAAAACACTGCCTCTGTGATCATTTTACCTCAGTTACATAGCTCATTAAGTTCATTTTGTTTTCGTCAGAAGGAACAATGAATATGCTATTTCAGGATTCTTTACCAGAAAATTCCCTGCTATACCTGCACAGAATTACTGAAAGCCACATTTAATAACCTTTAAATTAAGAAAAGATGACTCAAAATGGGGGGAAGCAGAGCAGACAACAAAAAAACCACACACACAGGAGGAAAAGAACAAAAACTACAACAGCAGCACAACAGCAGCAAACACTGAAACATGCTGCAAATCTAATATTATACTAATTGTAAAAGCACACTTCCTTTCTGGATTAAGCCAGTTACTATGATTAAGCAATTCTTGCAACACAGAAAATATCTTCCCTAATACAGAAATCTCTACTTCAAGTATTATTTCTATCCACAAATCTTTCAAAGATTTCTTCCCACAACCAGTGAGTCTAAGGTCATACACCATTCTGAGACACAGCTCCTACATACCACTTACAGAAAAGCACATTCAAACCATTATCAAGTTATACAGCTGCTGTTTACATACAGGTTGCATTTTCTTCCCTGGATGAGCTTCTTCCATGCTGATGTGCAGAAGCAGAGAATGTCCTTGTACAAGACCCCGTAATGAACCTCCCAGGAGATCAGAGACTGCGCATACATGACTGCTTTAGCTCACTCTGCTTGACACAGATGTACTCCAGGAAATTGCTCCCCAGCCCCACAGCCAATCGCTCCCTTGTGAGTCTCATCTCCCAGGGCACAGACTGCAGCTACCTCAGGGTCGTGCAAAAGCAGAATAGGCAAGACGGCAAGCTTTCAATTGCAGCTCTGACAATACCAAAAAAGGACTGAAACAGAGCTCCACATAACACTTTCTGCATCAACAGAAGCTAAGAGGAGCTCCAAGGTTATAATCTTTTCTCTGATCCAAGACTTCATTAGCACTACAAAATGAAAGTACGTTTGCACTTTGGGTCCCAGAACAACCCAGAAGTCAAACATCCGCTACGTTGGTATTATTGACCTTTCACTGAACACTCATTCCAAAGTAATTTTGTCATTTTGTTTTTTTTTTTTCTCCCTACAAAAGCCGTATCTTCTTGCTTAGTAAAATAAACCACAGCTTCCCAAAAATCCTCTTTCCCCACTGTTCTTGAGATAAAAAAATGCCATGCTGTTAGCTAAAATTCATTTCATGTCTCCTTCCAGAGTATGATGGCTCCCTGTATCAGGCACGATACAAGTAGTTATACTTTTTCTTTCCTTAAGCCAGACGTACAAAAACACAACACAACCTCCACTCTAGTAGATCATCATATTCAGAGCTTCATTTCACTCTTCCCCTCTTCATCACTGACATACCTTAATCTCCTTGTCCCATCAAGTAACACACAGAAAAACTGGCTCTTTAAGGCATTATGCATAACTTAACCTTCATGACATGACACTGCCTTCTTTGATCTTTTTAATTCTTTCATTCCTACTTCTTGGATGGCAAGAACTCTAGTAACAAAGCTGGACTGGTGCCACCCCAACAAGACAAGTAACATACTGGTCACAAACTCAGGATAAGCATCACCAGCTGAAGAAACACACTTTAAAGATAGTATTTATCACCTAGCAGTTCAGAAATCAGGAGACCACACTGAGCTCCCCATCACTGCCTCTCTCAGTCCAGAAAATTCTCCAAGTGTAATACAAGTATTCTTAGCCAGTGCTGACAAGAATTCAAAGGTAGTCTGTTTCCATTCTGAAAACAGACATTCACTCTAACATGCCTGTGAATCTTTTCACTTCCAAGCTATTGAAGGCCTCTCTGTTGCTTTCCATAAATGACAGTAAACTAAATGACTCATACAGGAAGAACACAGTTAAACAAACTGTATCAGAAATCTCAGTGCCCTCTTCTCAACTGAGCATGCTAAACCAAACCTACTCTTTTCCTCATACAGTTCCTTCAGCTACTCACATGAACACCCAAACAGCTATGCTGAATTGTGTTGTGCTGGCTCTCCCACACTTGAATGCAGTCCTCCTTAGTATAAATCTGCACTAGAAGTACTTCAGCATCCAGAATTTGGTTTGTTTAGCTTGAGGCAGGCGGGGTGGTGAAAAGGGAAGAAGGGCTGTCTCTTCCTTTGTTATTGGAGGGAATGAGGGGTGGGAGGGAGAGGCTGAGAATCACACCCTTGCTTATTTTATTTTGGTACATTTTGGAAAGAATATTTACTTGGTTTAGAAACTTAATAAACCACTCTGAAGCAGTTTACTGAAACCTCTTTCTAGTCTGTAGTCAACCAAATAAAAAACCCACAGGTTTTTCATTTTAAGCATGGAAGCTTTATTCATTTAAGAAAAAAAGCTAGAAAGCAAAGCACACGCCCATGTAAAGCCAAGATATAAAACCCAATATTCTAAAATCTGAAGAAGTTGTTTTTCAAACAGATGGAAGCTTTTGTCTTTTAAGTCCCACACCAAAATACTTCGTGGATAAGCATCTGCTCTTACCCAAGAATCAAAGAATAAATACCAGGCAAAAGCTTCGCATTAGATGGAGAACACCACAACTTCAAACAGTAACTGCCTCAACATGCTTAGCTACACAAGTATTCTAAAACAAACTGTAAGCAAAAATATTCAAAATTATCACATTCTTGAACATGTTCAGGGACAACACTGAGAACTCAGAGCAAAACTATTTGTATTGCAGCAGTATTTCAACCATATGCTTTATGCTGCAAAAGTATCCTTATGAAGTGTATGAAGGATTTTGGGGGTTTTTAGGAAGAAACAGAAACATAAGCAGCTATTATGAAACATACACTTTTTCCATCAATCGTTCCTTCTTAATTTTCACCTTTATACCTCCTTCCAGTTCCACTTTTCTGAGCTTACCTCTGGTTATGAAAGTACTTTCTTAGAAAGACAGGTCCAAAAAAATATGTATATATTATCCAGACAGAAAAGAAGGATTTCATTTGTTTGCTTTTTGCAGAACTTTTAATCTTTTCACACAAGCAATATGGAGTCCACAATTTCCTTGTATGCAATACAGTTTCCATTAAAAATTCCCTCAAAACCAACTAAATTGAACTAATTCCAAAACCTCTGTTAACCATGGGGAGGAACGCAGAAATGTTAACAATGGATTAGAACAGTAGTTTTCACAGCACTTGTTATGACTAGTTTCTGGATCAATCTGTAAAAATATCCCCCATCACATCTTACAGCAACACCAGCCTTAGGACACCAACAAGCTGCATATATTTTTAAAGCCACAAATGAGAATGCTATTACAATCCAAGTCTACCATCAAGTGGCAGTAAACTGCCTTACTGCAGGGTTTGAGCTGCGCTTAATCTGCTATTCTGAGATGGCAGAACACAAGTACATTTCTCCTTAAGTGGCTGCAATGACCAGAGCTATGCTCTCAACAGGATTTACCATGAGCGTAAGACCAGAGCTATCAAACCTAGCCAGATAGCAGCACAGAGAAACTGAGCTCTCATTTGCTTGCAAAGAGGCCATACTGACATTGCCTCACATCCAGCCCTGTAAGTTGGTAGATCTGACATCAGATTTGTACTGGTAATTAAAATCCTGGGAGATGGGTTAGGAGGGTGGTCGAGCTACATTCGCAATCTAAACTTAACCCTTCCTTATATGAACAAATTATACAAAATGAACATGATGATCTTTTCTAACACTATAGCTCAAAAAATCCAATCCAACTCACTGCCATATTCCATCATGTGTCTGAAAGGATAGCATCCATCGAACTCGAAGCACCTCACTTTAGAAAAGAGTATAAAACCCAAGAAATGCCCGTGAGACAGTAAGACAACACTGCTAAATGAGGCTTTATTTTGGAGAGGGGAGGAGGGAGCCAGGTCACAGGGGAGTCAGGAGGGAAAGCAATATTACAGGGGAGCATGCTGGAACAAGTTGTATGACAAGATGTCTGTTAGTATGACAGATACCACTACAGATGGTTTTGTTCAGCTTTTTAAATGGGAACCTACTAACTCATATTAAGAACAGCCACTTACTACAAGTGTTCTACTACACACAAATATGTGCCAATCCTCTAAGGAAATCACAGAATCATTAAGGTTAGAAGGGAACTCTGGAGATCATCCAACCCCCTGCCAAGGCAGGGCCACCCAGAGCAGGTTACACAGGAATGTGTCCAGGTGGGTGTTGAATGTCTCCAGAGAGGGAGACTCCACAACGCCCCTGGGCAGCCCCTTCCAGTGCTCTGCCACCCTCAGTGTAGAGAATTTCTTCCTCACGTTGAGGTGAAACTTCTGGTGTTTTAGTTTATGACCACTGCTCCTTGTCCTGTCACTGGGCACCACTGAAGAATCTGGCATTATCTCTCTGGCACCCACCTTTGAGATATTTACATGCATTACTGAGATCCCCTCTCAGTCTGCTCTTCTCCAGACCAAACAGGCCCAGTTCCTGCAGTCTCTGCTCATAAGAGAGATGCTTCAGACCCCTGATCATCCTTGTCTGCTGGACCCTCTCCAGTAGCTCCTTGTCTTTCTTGTACTGAAGAGCCTAGAACTGGACACAGTACTCCAGATGTGACCAGATATTATTCCCTTAGCAAAGGAACACAGAAACCTTCACAGGCGGTCACCATGCAAATGGCATTGAGCTAGGCGAGGGGATTTGGGGGGAGGTTTTTTTTGCTGTTGGGTTTTGAGGTAGGTTTTTTGGCAAAAGAATGAGGATGCTCTCTAAATTCAAAGCTGCTCCACAACAGATCTCTATTGCTTGCCTTTACCTAAATTCATCTCTAGGCATTTTGGCACCATTTTTGAGAAATATTCTAATCTTTTATCCTAAAAAAGTCTTAGATCACCTTGCACGCTCAGAAGAACTATAAACCAGGGCTGTTTCACTACTATTATGGCCACCTAACTAAGGCCATAATTAAATACTTTATAATCACTTGTAGAAATATTAAACATTCAACTCTTAGAATAACACATGGCACAGAAGCAAACAGCTGATGAGTCCAGATATGAAGCAGCATAATACAGGGCAGATAATTTTATCTGGTATGTAATGACATTATTTGAAGTACGAGCGGAGCAAAGGCTTGCTTTCCCTGACAGCAGATCCTCAGGAAGCAAAGAGAAAAGGAAGTAAAACTCTGAGCCTGCTCATGACCACAGCAATTTGAATCTCAGCTTGAGTATAACTACTTGGAGAATGGAGAGATACCATGGCTCATGCCGCTTTCCCTTCTTCTCACAGTACTTTGACTAGATGTTGCAACATCCCTGCCTTACATTAGATCTGATGTTTCCCTGATCATAGAGTAAACATTTAAGTCAGTTGTTAGGGTTGGTTTTCTGAAATGACTGTTTTGTTTTGGTTCATCAGGTGTTTTTGTGAGGTTTGTTTGGGGTTTGCTTGCCGGCTTCACAAGTTGAATCAGTTTACGGGAAAGTAGACAAGACAAAGGAAGAATGACACCTCCCTTTCAGAGACCAGGAACTACTCAATCCAGCTCAGCCTCAGCGTGAAGCCGTATCATAAGACATGTGCTTACTTGCCGAAACTCTTCCATTCTGAAGCAAAACAGAGTATCTTTAAAGGCTGAAATAGCATTTATAACGGAAGATGTTGCTAGACAAAACGCTGTCAACTTCAAACTTCCAGGAGCCAGCCCAAGATCCTTCAGATGGTTCACTGAAGGGACATAGCCACAGTCAGACCACAGGTCCACACAGCTTAAGCTGTACATTGCCTTCCAACAGCACAAGTACAAGCTCAAGGGAAGACTGATTTTAAGTGAAATTAGAGCATGCACAACTAGGAATTTAGACAGGCTTTTGCCTTTCACGTTGACTTCTGAAAGACAGAAAATTATCTAGCCTTGCATAAAAATTTTGCTGCCATGACTTTCTTGTAAGACAAATTTGAACTTGCAGAGTAAGATTACACCAGATCTATGCTCCCTGAGATGCGAGTATAACAATTTTCACCAGCTGGCTTCAAAGCACTAAGTCATGCCCCTAGATACAAACTCTTCTCCTGCATTCTCTGTCTGAACTTGAGATTCAAAAGTTTAAGATGCCCTCACAAGCATAACTGATCCCATTGACAGAAAACTAAAATACTAAGTCAAATACACAGTAAACCAAACAGTAAGAAAAACATAAAATACATCATCTAGATTAGAGACCTAAGCAGAAGACCTTCCAGCAATATGAATCCAATATGCTACATCCAATGGCTTCAAGAATTTCATGTTATCATTTGTAACTCAGGATTTTCTAGCTAGTAGGGAACTTTTAAATACTGAAGGAAAAAAATGCAAGAGCTGATCTAATCAATGGCAACTGCATCTGGCGGCCAATTGAGTTTTCTACAAACATCAGACAGGGAAAAATAGACAATGAGGGGAAGAAAACTGCATGACGTTTCCCGTGATTTAGAAACCGAATCTTCAGGGTAAGTAGGTCTAATGCTAACAAATGTTACACAGATATTTACACAGAGTTCAGTATTTGCTTTTACTGTGACATATAAAATAGGAACAACTACAGCTTACAGCCCTGGGGACGTGCTATTATATCTGTAGTAGGATATCTTAATTACATATGTATTAATGGAAATTTAAAAGTCTTGGCTGTTTAATTTCTGAGGGGAAGAACATTTTCACTAGAAGGCTTTTAGCAACAAAAACAAGCTTTCTTCAGTCCATGATCCCAAAAGACTGTGTTCCACCTCACATTGATACAAGAGAGAATTTGGAAAATGAAATACAAAATACATCAGAAACAACAGTCAAGAGCTGTAATACTGAAACTCTTCACCTACAGATAAAAGCAAGATGTAAAGAAATATTCAAATAGGAAAAACTTGAATGTATTTGTCCCTCTAGGAAACTCCTCATGTTTCTAATGTTAAAACTTTCATTTGCCTAGATCATATGTATATTATAAGCATATCCATCCCTTTTTCCCCAATGTTACTTCAATTCAGTCAGGGCACACACAAAGAAATTAACCTGTCCAAATCAAAAATTAGTTGCTATTATTCTCACATTTCTGACTCTACAGAAAAAAAAAAAAAAAATCAACCTGTAAACCGGGATGGAAAAGTGTCACCAAACAGCACCCTGTTAAAAAGCCCTAAATACAAAACAGAGTCAAACTGGCTTATACTACATGCTAACATTATCCAACAAGATTGTATCTGAAATATGATAAGGCCCTCAAATTTGGTAGAAAATTATACCTTTTTGTTGAAATTTTACTATTCTATTTAGGAGAATATGACATCATAGCTTTTGGCCATCTTAACATCAATTTCAGAGCTTTTGACTGAAATGCAATTAACTAGAAACAATAATTACATACCTGGTTTTAACAACCTTTAACAGACTTCCTCAAAAACCGAGGTTTCCAAAAGATCTGTCATTAAAATTTTATTCAGTTTCCATTGTTATCAAATCAACACCAGCAGAAGCATTACTTTAAGGAAAAAAGATATATAAAGCAAAATCATTCAAGCATAATGAGACAAATAAAAGGCTACTCTAAAATAATTATATCCAGGCTAACTGTCTACTGAAAGCTATTTTTGTTGTCTGAGGCCCCTGTGCATTAGGGGTTAGGGACTCAAAGAAGGGTAACACATCCTTTTGTCACTGGGACAGGGAAACTGTGCCAAAAGGAAGCTCTTCCTTTAAAGAGACTGAACTGCGCAGTTTAGAATTACAGCATTCACACCAGGACACTAGGGGGAACCTGAAAACCCTCCACTTCAGAAATCACTTGCATTTGCCGATGCTGTTATTAACCCCAAGTTTGCACTCACGGACAAGTTAATCAGATATATGAGGGGAAGATAACTTTCTTCAGACCACTAAGGTCATGTTGCTTAAACACATTAAATTTAGTCTTACAGATACCATAACAGGGAAAAAACATGAAATTTTTTTTGACCTCAGAAAGGAAGCTATTGTACAATAGTACAGAGCACTATCATAATTCTTTGTATTCTTATGGTTCTGTCAGCCTTTTCTACTGAAGAAAATGATCAAGCTGTATAATCTGTAGCAATCTGCTACAGAAGTATGTTAAACAAAAAGTTGCCGAAAAGACCACAATGCATATACACTTACTGTTTAGGAAATGAGACAATGAAAGCAGCCTGAAGAAAAGTTTATTCTACGTACTTGAAGCTTGTTTCCACTTTTGACTAATTCCATAATGCAACTGTGGTTTTGGTAACAACATAACATTATTAGCAGCTTAAGTTCACAAACATGCATAACTAACTTACACACATTCACAGCATCATCATGAACACACTGAACAATTATACCACAATTCAAACTTCTGGAACCACTATGTCACCAGGATTCACTTCTGCTCTGGGTCTTGCTTTGAATTTGCAAGGTAATCCCACATTTCTAAAAACTCTAGAAGAATTAAGTAGCATGAGGAGACAAAGACAGGTAAGCAGGTTTGAAAGGTGTCATCAGTAGCACTGACAGCCCATCTCTTTGTAAGAAGACAGATGAAGAGGGTGGCGGAAGACAGAGTTCATCAATGGTTTCCTGAAACTCACCCCTTTTCTTTAAATAATAATTTTCTTAATAGCTTTGTGTACCTATTGACACTTTAAAGCAGTATTACATTCCGTAGCTAAGCTTTCTCCTCTCCCCTCCCTCACCCTCCTCCCTCCCCGAAAAAAAAAAAAAAAAAACTTTCAGCTACATAACCATGTATTTTCCACGTGTGGCAAATTAACTTGACTCAAATCTTTTTTACTAATGTTACCAATACCACAATCAAATAATGCATATTAATAGAAAGCAAAACCATTTATGGTTGGACTCAATCTTCAAAGTCTTTTCCAAACTGAATGATTCCATGATTGTGATTCTCATGTAGACACATCAGTGTGAACATTGCTGAGCTGGAATGTCCTTAACACTTAACATTAATCCTGAAGTACTGACTCAAAATTTTGCAAACACTATCCTCTTCACGATGATTTTATGAACAAAAAGCAATAAAGACATAACACAAAAAAATTTCTGCCTAAGTTGCTTTTATTGGAAATTCATAAAATTACAGAGGAAAATTCAACCTATTCTAAATTAAGAAGTCACTGAAGGAGCTGCTATTCATAACACGACAATATATGATCTAAGAAGCCATGAACATAACTCTCCCAAACTATACCACTCTGACTTGTGCTCAAGTCGGATCTTAGAATACCATGACACGACCACATCAATTATTCAGTTTAAAGCAAGTAATTCTGACTGTTTCATTACATCTAGACTCTGAACAACTTTGATGTAAACCATTATTCCCGTTAATAAGACTTCTGGCAAACTGCTTGCTTGTAAGTTTAACACATTAACAAATGCAACCAGCTGAGGACATTTAAAGACTAGCTATCTCATCTACAAAGACTTTCATCATCAGCTGCAAGAGGTTTGCTCCTTTAACACTGTGTGAACTTACTTACACTTTTTGTTTCACTTCCAACATACTTAGTTTTCTGCTTTGGATTTTCTATGACTTGGACTGATATAGGATTAGTAACCTTATTATCAGATAGAATACAAAGCATATAACTTGTTTTAACACTTTTGTCCACAGGTGTTGAAAAATTAGGACGTCACTACTGATGACTGCCTCAAAACACAGTCATTGGGTATATCAAAGAAAACAGGATTATTTTCATAAATTCTTCTATTTCTGGTACTTCAATAAAGCTGGTTTCTTGGGACCTCATGGGTTTAGCAGTTCTTTCTATAGCACATATAGCACAAGGCAGGGAGAATCAGACTTCAGAAATACCAGTCACATCCAGGTCACCATTTACAGTTCAGTTTTCATTACTATCTGCCTAGAATTAATACACTGGAAAAGCTGCTGTGGGTCTTAGACTAGCTGTTAAAGAGAAGACATGCTTTGAAATTGCATTCACCTGAAGGAACAAGGAATGTGATTTACCTGGACCTTAGCCATTCATGCCAAAGAGATACTAGCACAATAACATAAGGAAAGGTGTCATAATCCTACTTGGAAGGAACTTGGTGTTTAGTTATATACAAAGCAGTATGTGAAAGACAGCAGTATTGTAGAGCTGCAAATGCTCTCTTTCTCACTTTGTAACAGAAGAGCACTGGCCTACAGCCACCAAGAGAAACTTCTCTCCAATGCGACAGTCCAAGTCACTATCAATATCTGCAGATATGTGGAGAAAGCACGTCAATTTCTCAGTCACAAAACATTCTTTTTTTATAGGAGACTTCCCACAAGAATCCTTCCCCATCACAGGAATATAGACTCACTGACCACATAGAACATAGCACCTAACGACAATCCAATTCCTTCGAGGCCATCTGCTATCCTGTTAAGGATAAAAGAAAAGTACTGGATACTTTTATGACAAAGTTGGAAACAGTCAAAAGAAGTGGGGAAGGGGGAGGACAGCAGCCTTGCCAAGGCATACGTAAAACTCACTTCTGTTGCTTGCTGTAACACACGAATTTCCCATAGTATTCTCAAGAATTACCTTGGCAACAGAGCTTACAGAAGGATACCACCTTTACCTTGCAATACTCCTCACAACAAGCCTATTTCTTGAATCTCATATAAGCATTAGGAAGTTGAAAGTAGTTCCCAGATTATTCTCCTATTTCCCATATTATTCTTTACTTCAGGAAAACTGAAGGAATTAAAATATGTTTATCAGTGATCTGTTAGTGAAATATTAGACTTGCACAACACAAAATTATTTTCATACAGAGCTTTAAAGGAGACCAGTTCTCAAAATTGAGATTGTGCCTATTCTTTACTTTTCTCTAACCATACCTTCTTCCATTCAAATTTAGTAAGTCTTAAAGATAAACACACACATACAAATGAACAATCCATGCACCAATAAAGAGCCATTAAGATATCATTAAATTGTACAGCATACTGTACCCATTCACGGCATTTGGATTTATTTTTCAGTAACTCTCAGAGACAGGAAGGGGAATTTTCTGTCTTTGCCCAGGAGCCTGTTTTATACGATCAGACAACTGAAGCAAGAAACAGGTTTTCCATATCATAATGTTGCCATAATATATTAAAGTTGTCTACAGTCATGTCCTGTATCACCACAAACTTAGAATTGATCCTGTGAGCTTGGCAAGAAATAGTAGTAATGTGAGTCACAACACAGAAGCCAATATGCCATCTTGGAGGTATGTATTCTTTACACTTAAGTAGAAACCCAAGCATGTTATACACTTCCATTTCCAGAAACAAGCTTGCATACAGATACCCTGTCACTTCCACAAGCACTCAGCTCCATTGCCTTGCCCAGCTGCAATCCCCTCCAGCTCTTAACAGCTTCCACAGCACTGTTTCCAGCCCTGGCACCTACACTGCCATTCTTCAGGTCTCTCCCCAGCTTTTGCCACCTCTGCAGACTCTAAAACAAACTGAAACCTCTGTTTGGAGATACCGCTACCATTCTGCAGAAGCAATTTCTGAAAACAAATATGTATTTATCTAGTTCCCTGGTGCCTTCAATGCCAACAAGATCACCTTTTGGCTATGACCTCCCCCAGTACCTGGAAGGGGACACTTGTGACTTTACTCAAAGTATGCACCAGTGGTAATTTCAACTGAAAAGTACTCTGTAGCAACCACCTACAGAAACAGAGAAGACTATAGCCTTTGCTGCTTGAAACTCATTTACCTAACCAGTGGTCATCAAGCCCTACAGATTTCTTCTAAAGATAGCCCAAGGAAAACAAACCTTTTGCCAAGAAACTGAAATTAATTATTTGTGAATGCATTAATCCACAATACAGTTTTTAAAGCACAGACCTACTCCCCTACCTCTTCCCTAAAGGAACATGGCTACAGAGTTGGCGTATGTGGTTTAGCAGTTAAGCGCACGTCTCTTGTACACACTGAAGCATATGGAATCTGATCTGGAAAAGCACACCTGGTTTGAGAACTACTGTTTTAACACACAAATTCTCACTTTTACATTGCCTCCAGAATCCGGAAGTTAATAATGATCAGACAGACAGCCTTGGCTACCATAAATGCAAACAGAGTAAATATACAGTCATACAAGACACCACTGAATGTCATAGAGAAATTAGTCATCTTACTTAAAAAAGCAGCATTTTCCAAGTTATTTGCTGTATTAGGATTGGCTAAAATCCCATGTACTTAATCAGTTACAGTAAGTCAGCCCCGTCACCAATGAGAAAAGTGCACTAAGTGCTCATTTGCCTGTCTTTTCAAAAGGTTCTGTCCACTCAAAGCACAGAATGCAAGTAGGAGGTATATTCTTTGGCCTTCAGCATATCAAATTTCTTCAGTTCCCTATTTATATTTTGCCCTTCATTTGTGTCTTCACAGCAAAGGCAACTTACTCATGCTCAAGAATTAAAAGCCTCAGATTAACAGTATATGTCTCCGCTCAGTAGAATACAGCCATCTTCTTCCTTAACTATATGCAAGCTAGCTATGTACCAAGCACATCTGCACTATACAAGTTATAAACAAGTGGAATTTGTCTATAAACAGACCATAATTTAAGTACACTTAATCATGTCAAACAAAATCATTTATGAACAGCTGTGCCATTAAAAAAAAAAAAACACACCAAAAAACAACCAACCACCTAGCATCCTACCCCTATTTAATTTGTTCTCTTTCTTGGGGAAGCAGATATTTAATCATTTTTTGTGTCCACTGTTCTGAAAGCTTGAAGCTATGATTTTACCTAGTTTAAAAAGAAACGCCCATTCTATTGACTTTAAAGAAAAATACTCTCAACTTCTCAATAAACCAAACTTTCTCAGCTGAAGCTCTACGTAGACCATCTGGGTCTAAAACAAGACCCAAGATTATATATCCTTACCATACACAGAATCACATGCAATTACACATTCCAGTAAAAGCAAGCAAAGTCAATGTATCTAAGTACATTTCAAAACACATTGAAAATACGCTTTGGTTATGTTTCTAAAAAAATCTGAAGTAATTGCAAGCGTTTTATACAGCATCAGCAGTTAAGGCAGGTAATGGATGGCAACACTGATGCAAACAACAAAAAACACCTGGTCGATGTTATTCCTTTTTTGACTGGCATACATCAGTAGTTTTCAAAACTCAAAAATTTCCACAAAAATCAGTCAGAAAAGCTTTAATAAATGCCCTGGTATTTAAAGTCTAAAATTTTAACTGTCCAGTAACTGGGTTTGTACAGTTAATTTGTAAGCTGGAACATGTCTCTCCATCCTATCATTATTTATGTGAAATTCAATCAAATGTTACACAAGTGTATGCCTCCTTAATTTCCTTTTTGAGATCTCTCAATGGCAGGCAAGCACAACAACGTTAATAAAAACCAAGCTGAAAAAGGAAAGTATCTCTACTGCTCTTGGGTTTTATCACTTCCTCAAATAAGTTATAATAATTATCAGATGCTCTTTGTTTTTATATAAACAGTTTTAAAACGCATGGCTGGTAGGGTGTAGCCATACAAAATGCAGAATTTAACTCCAACAGTAACACCAACTGTAGCTATTCAATAAGAAGTTTCTTATTTCCTTTTTTGTACACAGAGTCTGTCTGGAAATATGTTTGACATGTTAAAGAAATGCATGTGCTTATATAATAGTATATCCTCACAATAGTGCTGTACCACCCAAAGGGAAAAAAAGAAATAATCACTAGCCCAAAACAAGCTGTAGTTTAAGTACAATCTTTCCAGTAGCTTATTTGTTTGGGGTTTTTTTTTTTAATAGAAACAAAGAAGCAATAAATGTAGCAGTAGTGTAAACAATCTTACCTTATTGACTAGGATGCTAATTAAAGAGTTTGCAGTCAGTCCTTTGACTTACAAGTTAGAGAACCCACAGAAGGATTACTTCTGTTAAGCGTTCTTTCTGGGAAGCAACTAGAAAAGAAGATATTTGAGTTTTATGTAGCACTAGTAAGCACCAGTACCATTTTTCAACTAAAACCCCTCTATAAAAAATACAGAAGTGAAGAAAGTAATTCCTACAACACAGACTGAAGCCACACTGTTTCCACCTGCAAAAAATTATGTTTAGAGATATCAAGAGAAAAAGAGATGAAAATTCAGGCTTTTCAACTGAAGCATCTTCAATACAGCAGACCTGTCTCCCTTCTACATAACAACGTTTAATACCTCATTAAGTATTTCAAAATAAGGGAAAGAAATGTATATTGTTACAAGTCCATGACCTCGTAAAACGTGAACATCACAATCTGCTGCATTTGGTCCCTCCTAGCTGAGAAGACAGGAAATTATGCAACATCATCAGTCAACTAAAAACATTAATAATTATTATTAATAGCTGCCTTGCAGAAATAGCAGGTTTACAATACTGGAGTTGCTAAAATAATATTGACATGATGTGTCTACGAGAAACCAACCACAAGTAGAACAAAACGTTCACATCAACCGGTGTGCTTTAAATCTGTATTGCAAACGGAACTAGATGGTAAGGTTTAACAGTTTAACAACACAAAAATAAATGGCCACTGCACATCTCCCAGGGCTCAGCCAACAGAGGCAGCTAACATCTCACAGCTGTTCACACAACAAAGCTACAAATGGCCCCAAAACACAGTTCAAACTTCTGCGATATGTTACAGGGTGAAGCCTCCAACATCAACCAAAACAACAGTCCCCCACACATAGAAGATCTCAAGTCCAAGAACTGCACAGGGAGGATGTCACTATCCAGGCGCTGGGCTGCAAGAAGCACTTGCAGCTCCTTCCTGGTGCTGCTGACAGCAGGGGCCTTCTCTGAAGGGCTGAGTGTCCAGGTGAGGAGGGGATGAACACACTGCATCAGGAAAGATAAACAGGAAGTCCTGGGAGGTCTGCTGTTTGCTGAATAATGTTTTGGGAAGACTGAGGCTCATCCAGTCCTCAAACTATTGCACTTTCCTGCTTAATCATGTGGACTCCAGTGACACTTCTAAAAAGCAATGACTGAGCAAATCAAGAGTGACTACTGAGCACTATAAGCAAGGGTGAAGAGGCCCAGGCGGCATTTCCATCTCTCCAGTTAGAAGCAAAAGGCTCAGGGCAGATGCATCCAGAGGGTCAATATGTGGTTATTAGCAGAGACTTTATTGCTGTGACCATGGGAACCTCTTTCAGGAACAAGGATTCACCTAACAAAGCGTGGCAAGAGTATCTTTTGTCACGGAGCACATTAAACTTGTTAAAAGACTTCAAACTAGACATGGTGGAGAAAGGCTGTCACACTTAAGAGAAGTGAAGACACAAGGAACACAAGACAGAAGTCTCTCACACTTCCCTTGTGAAAGAGGCATGGCTGGGGGCCCATCTCAAGCTCTTGCACACAAGCACAACAGGAGGACTTAGTCCACACACTGCTGCAGAGCTACAACCTCACAGGAATTGCAGAAAAACAGCAGGATAACTTCCATGGTTGGAGTGCTGCAAAAAATGGGTACAAGCTCCTCAGAAAAGACAGACTGGAAAGTTAAGGAGTGTGGGTTTCAATCTGTGCAAAGGACTGGTTATAATACTGCTCTGCTTGGAACATATGCTCTGCTGAACCTATTGCTCACAAACAAGGAAAAGCCAGAGAGAGATGTGGAAGTCAAGACCAGCCTTAACCACAGCAACCATGACATTATGGAGTAGAGAGTCCAGAGAGAAATGAGAAAGACAAATAGTACAGTGTATACAGCAGAAGACAAAGTACATACAGCTAAGACATGGCACTTCAGGAGAGCAGATTTCAGCTTGTTCAGGAATCTTCTTGGTACAATCTCCTGGAAGACCATGGAGGTGAAGGAAAAAGCTGGTGACAGCTGGCTGATCTTCAAGGACAGCCTCCTCAAAGCACAAGAGGGACTATTCCTGCATGCAGGAATTCAAGCAAGCCTGGTAATAGATGAGCATGAAAGAAAAGGGAACCTGCAACTGAGCTCAAATGCAAAACAGAGTACATGGAATGTGGAAGCAGGAGTGGGAGGAATATACAGACATTATCTAATCATGCAGGGGCGGACTTAGATAAGCCAAAGTTCCACTGTAGTTGAAAAAAACAATGGATGTGGAGGGCAGTACAAAGAGGAGAAAACTTTTTTTTTTTTTCCCTTCCAAAACTCAAGTTATACAACAGAAACAGAAAACAGATCTTTGTACAGAAGGGTGTTATGTACATCAGTATCTGATACACATGCTTTTCTTACAAATGTAAAAGCAAAATCTGAAGAATCAGTGCTTCTAAATGTGAACCTGAAGTCTGATCAGTTAGCAATAAACATGATTTTACCTTACCGGTTGTACTAGCTTACTCATAACCCTGTCTAAAAGAAATCACACATGCTTCTGCTTGGCATGACTTCTGAGATCCAGAACACAGCAGCCTGAATCTTTTGACATGGCAACAGAATTTTTGCCCTGGGAAGCAATCACTTCCAGAAACGGACACTAAATGAGATTCTGTTACAACACCTCCATGAACACGGGTATGCTTTAACCTCTTTCTGCTCTTTGGTAACAAATATATACAAACAGAACAGCCTGACTAGAGATTATCTAGTGTTCTGATTATACTTTGCTAGTGAAACAGTCATGGGGTTCAGAAGTGGCATTTTTTGTTGAAGCAAGTTCTTAACTTTTCCTAGCAAAGAATAGGAGATACCACCACCCTTGCCATAACCTATGTATTTACAATCACTTTGCTGTCTTTTTCTTCATCCTAGAATAGATCCCAGGCAAGACACAGACAGCATATATTTATTAGACACTAGTCATGGAAAATGCAGAGGAATCAGCCTAGTGCAACTATAAGCGGGGGGGGAAATTAAAATATCTTAATTCTAGACTTCATAAAAGCATAACTTTTCCAAGACGTGCTGTCCACACAAACGCTCTAAATATGCACATGCCCCCACAGTGGAAGATAATAACTGAAGGGGGGGGAAGTTAAATTTTCCTGTGAATCCTCAGTTCTCCCCAGCTAAAAGCAGCCTTCAGCTAACAGATCCTCAGCTGCATAGCTGTACTGTAGAACGAACAGTAGCAGAAGGCAGAGTAGGTGGTCAAATGGCAGAATTCCAGCATACATAAGGTAGTGGGACAATGGAGGACACTGCTCTATAATTCTTCTCTGCAGCCTCTGCCCACATCCCTCATTCACAGGAAGCTCCACTTTGTTTGGAGGCAGACTCCAGAAACTGTTAACAGAGGCAACAGTTTGACAACAGGTGCCTGAACTGGAAACTTCTACTGAAGACTCTCTTTGAGTTAAAAAAACAACTTCAAGTCTGTTTTTAAGTATAAAAATATTTTAGTATTTCAGGACACTGTTTTGTTGGCAGTAAGGCTAAGTCAACCTAAATGCCTTCCAGCAAAACTACGTCTTATGAAAAGTATTAGCACTCATTCCATATCACTTGTAGAAATTTAAACTTCCAAAGAGATTAATCTATTTTTATTTTGTGTCTACTTAATCTATAGATACAGATCTAGATCTATCTCAGCAAAAAAAGAGTCACATGAAACTTCCGTATCTCTCACAGCAGGAATCTGGGAAAGAAGGCAGCACACCTATACCTCAAAAAGTACCATCTACTGAAAGAGTTCAAAATAAAAATCTGAATAAGGTCCTACTCTTCAAGTTGATGTTGTGTTCATCAAGAATAATTTTCAGTGACAAAGATCTGAAAGCGTGCGGGGGAAAGGGAAGATCTATCAGGAATGTTACTAACTACAAATGCAGGGGGAAACAGTTGAACTAAGAAAAACATAAATCTGTCTTTTGGAAAAGTGGATGCTGAAGGAAGAGATACAAGATGATACAAGCACAGCATTGCAAATACTTCTGCTAAAATAAGACTTGCTAGAATTAACAAGCCAGAGGTGTTTCAAGGTTATGAAACATTCTAGCATTGCTGAAGCAAGACAGCTTGGGCAAGTATACCCAAATAGGACAACTATTCCATTACATAGCTTTGAGTCAATTTAGTTTAAGGCCCTGGAGCAGGAAAAACAGTATCTGAGTTAAAACTAACAGCCTTTCCTGGGCAGATGTCATAGGAGCATCCAGACTGTCAAATACGCTACAGATTCCAAAACATTACATCAGGCAACACATGGTGTACAGACTCACCTGACATTGGACAATTTACAGGAATAACTGCAATTCCCATAAAGTACAAAGATTCACTCTCTTTTTGCACATTTGTGAAAATGGAACAGCCTTCCTGCTGTACAATCCTGGCACTGCTACTGGAAGAATAAAACATTTAGTCTTCTCTGCAGATACAGAAACTACAACTCTTACTCATACTCTAAAGACAAAATGACTGAAAAACTTCAAGGAACAAAGTTTTCAATACTGATGTAAATAGGCGTGCTGCTATGGAACTATAACGGCTCCATCTACTGGTTAAAATACACTTTTCCTTTGCCATGACACGTCTCCGCCACAGCAAATTTAACTCCTAGTGAAACAAGGAACTCTAACGGTGCAGAGCACAAACTAAGACAGACTCCTACAGATAATCCCTTCTAACAACCATTGAGATATGCTGGCAAGGTAGATTTGAGGTACTTGCTTAACTGATGTTTATGCTCAGTAACACAAAAAGGAGCTTCTAAGATGCCAGGACTTTCTAAAGGCAAATTTAAAATAATGTAATATTTTCATTTATTGCCAACTGTGAAAATGTAGAAATACATATTTAAGAACATTGCGAGATCATCAGTAGAAAGAGATATATAGGGTTAAGCAGTTTGTGGAACTCTTCTCTACCTGCTTACTTACAAAGACCTCATCTGAAATCTCATTATTTGTATCACTATTTCAAAACATTAGCTAGACAGTTATCTGAATTTCAGCCAAAAATTTGACATGTACCTAAACTTTATCATTCCAGAATATGCCAGCCAAAGAGCACAGCAGTATTCTTTAGAGATCTTCTCCAGCTAAGTTCAAGTATATTCCAGTTATACTCTATTTACAATCACTATTTACAGAGCAGTTCTATTTACTTAGTGCACTAAAAATGTTGAGTAATAGATATCCTTGTGTAAAGGTTATCAATATTCAAAAGCCAACAGCAATCACAGTGACATTTCACCATGCTTCACCTACAGAAGCAGATCAGTCACACGGATATAAGGCAATGACTATTCAACTTAGTACACCCTACTGCTTATTTTGGACAGCAAATAAAAGTTCTCAGGTAACACAACAAGTCTTTGACAGCCATGGTAACTTTTTAAGAACTCAAGAAGACTGCCAGCGCATACACTCAACAGCAGCTTACAGCACTTCAACCAAGAGGTGATCAGACACTGCTCAAGGCCCCAGTGCATGGCGCAAGTTGTAGAAGGTGTGCACCCTACCCAAACAGCACAATACAGAAAAGCAGCTTGTCTCTCGAAAGTCATAGATTCAAGTCTGCAAGGCTGCCAAGCTAGTAAAATTCTCTCTCATCAGGGCCACTTAGCTAGAGCAGTGCCACACCAGTGTAACCGTATTGCTTTAAATTTTGGAGAGCATGTATTCAGCCAGATGCCACGCGCTTGTGGGGGTGGACAGTTTCCTGCAGAGTCCTCAATCTGCAGTACAAACATATCCTCAATTACCCTTGTCCAGACATAAAGGGAAAACACCTGTTCAAGCTTACTATGTTAATATGAAAAATTTACATGTACCAGCATAATATTCCTCAGAGACCTGTCATCTGACTTACCATCACAAAAGCTACATGTCAATTAAGGTGGCCAGAAACCATACAACAGAACACTTTCCACTATTTAATTTCTAAAACAGTAAGTCATCCAAGATATGTGGAAAGATATGAATAGTGAGTTCTGTAAAACTTTGTACTGATGCTACTTACATTCTTCTTTATGAAGTGTCACCAAGGTAAACCAAGACTTATAACCTATTCTAAATGGAATTGTTTCAAAAACCACCTAAGAGTTAGCTAGACAAAGTTACTAAGCTATCTGAAATGCAGTAGCTGGACCAAAGCTTAGGTCAGAAACCATGCATACCAGTCTAGCTGACACCAAACACCTGCCTCTCCCCAGAAATCCACTAATAAAAAGCAGATTTTCTTAAAAAGAAGAAGCACTTTGTAGTTTTGATTATTAAACCACTGAAGTTGTACATACCAGCAGCTTGTGATAATTTGGATATTTCCCATCAATTTTTGTATATTTTTGCAATTCAAGTGGCTCTGACTTCTGTTACCTTATATTCTTACAAGCCTTCATGGGTCCTGTTATGTATTTGAGAAGTTGGAGTACCAGACACTACAATGTTGCATAAAAAGATGCATCAGTATAAAGGAATGGGCAGACGACATTGAGGCAGTAATGTGTGGATAAAATGGGCTGAACCTGAAAGAGTCTCCAAACGAAGCCTAAAGCAAAAGCCTAAAGCTGTCATTGAAACACAACCACTATTGAACAGGGAAGTATAAAACCCATTTGATAAAGTGCCTGCACAGCTGTTAAAAAAACAGAAGTGGCAGCCAACCACGTAGTCACGTCAGAAAAAGCACAGGGACACTAATGCCTTCTTCAGTGAGATATGGCAGACTATATTACTTTAATGCTTTGATTAGGAAAGCCAGAAGGAAAAGCCTGGAAATATGCCCTTCACGAACAAAAGCCACTTTCAGTTTTGTCATCATCTGCAATAGAATAGTGATAAAACCAGATTTTTTTCATTGAAAGAAAAAGAACACACAAAGAAACATAAACTCATTAGTCAGCCATACTGCATGGTCTATGGCCTTGTAAACATTTTATGACATACATGAAGTAGTATCAAATACTAAAGAAAAAAGTTTTCATCTACTTTTGGTTTTTCTTAGCATTACAAAGTATTTTGAAAATACTACCTGTAAAACATCTGGAGACAGAACTGCAATATATGTTCCTTTAAATGCTACTTACAGGTGTTGCAAAGAAACCCACAAAACTATCCAATAGTGAATACCATAATAACAAAAGCAAGAAGCTAGAACCAAGATCACTGGTATCACAGTATCAAGCATTTTAATACTTTCATTGCACCTGTGAAACTCACCACTGTACAGAAAGCAACATACTAACATGTTCCACTCCTATCAAACCAAAAAAGAAAGACCAAAAGTAGCTGTTGAGGGAAAAGGAAAAACAGACACGCAAACAACTCCTCTTTCATTCACAACCTCCAACTATTTTCAACTCAGACTTCCTGAGGCTGCTGCTCCTAATTTACTAACCTCAGTGTATCTCCAATGTTTGCCCAACCTCCCCTTCAATCGACAAAAAGCCTGCGTACACATTGTACGGCAAGCACACCTATGAATTCTATACACCAAGTGAAGAACCACCCCCTTTCATTTCAAACCTAGAGCCCAACTGATTTGATCATGTGCTTCCTCATCCATCTTCACCTGCTCTCTCCACAGAAGCTTTATAAAGCCTTACCATATCACTGTCCCATCATCTCTACGAGACTGAGAAGTCCTAGCCTGTTCAGTCATTTCTCATCTACGAACTAATTCGTATCTTACTGCCCTTCAGTGAACCTTTTTCAATAATTATAATACTAACGATAAGGTATCTTTTCTAAGCTGAGGCGTAGAACCACTCACAGCACACAAGGTATCAAAGAAACATCGATTTATGCAGTTATTATTGTTTTCCTATTATGTTTTCTACTCATCCGAAGTGTTCTGAGCATTGGTTGCTCTCTGGTTGTAATAACTTCATCAGCCATTTGTTTCACATCCCTCTTCTGACTTTGCCACCAAGTAACCTCCTCAAAATACCAATGTCTTAAACACTTGAGGATTCTCTTCTTTAAGATCAGACCTAAAATACAAAATAAGCAAGTTTATACTTTTAATTAAATAAACCAGGGGAGGAATTGACTGACAGAGGCGCTCCTCCACACAAGAAGCACCACAGTTTGCTTATTACATATATCCAATATACTACATATAGTAATACATAAAGATGGAACCACCTGATATACCAATACTGGAGGAAGGAAGAAAAGGAAATGTTATGGAGTTCTTTGTTTGATCATACTTCTGTATTTTTAAACCGCGGCACTTTTCAGATTTAATTTACACTTCCTGCAAAGTTCTTCCATCTTACTGAGACTTTTCTTTCTGAAAAAGCTATGCACAACTAAGTAGTTCCAGCAAGCTCTGCTAGCAGGAAGATGGCTTGTACTACAAGCAGCACAGGATTAGAAAAATGAAGGTAACTGCATTGTCAAAAATAGCCATATTTTGGATTAAGTATCTCTCATGTATATAAAATTATACCTCTTGTATACAAAAACCACAACAAATCCCACACGCTATACTATGTAATTGTCTGTCCTTTCTTTAAGCCTTTATATACTATGTAATCAGCATGTTCTGTCCCTTCTTCAAGGCATTTACTATGAATTTTCCCTAGAAATTCCTTTTTTCTAGTTCCTACCAATCATTCTGCTCTCTCTCTTTTCTAACTATCTCAGCTTTTTTTGGCTGCAGTTCCCTCCTGAAAACACTCTGCCACCAAGGACAGGCTCCTGACTAGGTGTTGCTGTTGCAAGGAAACCAACTTGGACCACTCCACTGAGCACTTCTGTTCAAAGAACCTATACTAGAAATGACTGTTTAGTAGTACAGCAGCTCATGCATCTGTCCCAAAAGCCCCTAGTTAAATTCTGCTACAAAAGAACCTAAATGACTCCTGCCAGGCCTCACTAATGCGCTCAGGACACATTAACCTTCATGAAGTCTGCAGTCCTCTTTTAATTTGGATTAACCTCAGGGTAACCATTAGTATCTTTCACTTCAACCCCACACACTTGAAGCCCAAAGCTTCTGCAATTTGCCCCATACAGCCTAGCATTTCTTTACTAGATGGAAGTATTGGCCTGTCTGCTAAGAGATACCTCCTACAGAGAGGCAGGGTAGATTTAACATGACTTAAACCTATCAGTGTGCCCTTACCAGTTATTTATCTTGAACAAGCCAACACGAGTTGGGAATATGCCTTTTTTGGAAAGGGACAAGAAGGTGAAGAAGCAGCCTAGAACACACCTACAAAACTTTCAGAGGCGAGCATATATGTTAATTTTCAAAGCAAACATACAAGGATTGTACTAATCCAAGGAATCTGCAAAATTCATGAACCACTACGTTACCAACACTCTTGTTATAACAGAGGAAAGCCACACTAAAGTCACATTAAACACACTGATGTCACAGGAAGCTAACACTTCATTACACTGCCAATTTTATCAACTGTGACTCAAGTCGCTCCTCGAAAAGTAGCAGGAAGATGATGAAAACTCACATGTTTTCAGCGTTATTTGTCTATCACAGTACTCTTTGTGTCACAAACCACACATCCCGCCTCTTCAGGCACTGAAAACAAGTCGCTGTGTGACACCTTTCTGGAAAAGGCCTTGAGGGTGAATATCCGAGTAAGGGCTCAGAGGCTCATTAACAAAATCCAGACCTTGAGTCATCTGAAGGGAGGGGAAATTACAACTGTGGAGCCACATGTATTTTTCAGTAGCACAGGAAGTAAGGCAACACATGTCTGCTTTACTAAGCCACCGGCCAGGGAACGAAATTAACCCAAACTCCGTACTTTTGTCCATGCTCCCCCAACAAGGCTAGAAACCCGCCGGGGAACCGCATCCGCCACCGGGCCGGGCTGCGCGGTCGCGGACCACGAGGCCAAAGGGAAGCTCGCCGCTTGCCATGTGTGCGCACTTCTCCCTCGCCCAGGAACTTGTCAGCGAGCGGGGCCGGGGTCAGGGAGAAAGGCGAGGCCGGGGGCGGCCTCACGGCCCACCACCGCCAGCACAAGCCCAGCGGGGACATCACAAAGGAAGGGGGGGCCGGGGTAGGCGCAGTCGCTGAGCCCACGCCGCGGCGGCGCCCGCAGCCAGCGGCGGAACAAAGGCTCCGGCTCTGGCCCCGCCACCGCCCCACGAGGGTATGGGGGGTACACGGCCGCGTTCACAAGGCCGGTACGCGGGCACACCTGCGCGAGGGGCGATGGAATCCCCGGCGCTCAGGTACAAGCGGCGCTTCCGCGTCCTGCCGCCGCCGGGTGGGGAGCCTGAGGAGGGTCTCGCCGCACCCCGACAAAGGGGAAGCGGAGCGGCCCCAAGCACGCCGCCGGCGGCGCTTCCCCGCGGCGGCCCTTTGTGCGCCCCACTACCACACACCACAGCACTCCCCACCCGCGGCGTTACCGTGGTGAGCAACGGTCTCATCTGCTCGCCCGCCCTCTCCTCTTCCATCGCGGCCCCGCCGAGATCGGCTGGGAGAAAGGCGCGGAACGGGAGGCGGACGGCGCGCCGGGAGCCGTACTCAGCTGGCAGAGGCGGGAGGCGCCAGTTCCCTCAGGACGGGGCGGCCACGACTTCTACCTCTACGCCGGGGGGCGGAGGGGGCTGAGCCCAGACAGACTCGGCGCGCCGGATCCCTCTCCCCCGCCCCCTGTGCGCGATGGGCAGCGCCGCCAGCCAATGGAAGGCAGAGACAGCGCCTGGCGCGGCCCACCCCTGGTGCGGGGAGGGGGAAGAGTCGCTGGCTCGGCGCTGCGGGGGGTGTGCGGTCTCACGCGGAGCCGCGTGGCGGGCTGCCCGGCCTCTCCTCAGCCGTGTGACGGGCCGCGCCGGCCGCGCTCTGCGAGCTCCCCTCACGGAGCGGCTCCAGGCCCGGGGGCCTCCGTGCGGGACAGCAGCGAGCTGCCGGGCGGGGAGCGGTAGGGCTGCCGGTGAGGACGGCAGCTTGCCGCTCGCCTCGCACAGCGCCCCTTTCTCGCTTGCCAGGCTGTGACCACGCACGCTGAAATTTTCCATGCCAGGTGCCTGCCTGAGGCTGATTTTATTTTAGAGTTTAAAAAAAAGTAAAGAATAATTCAGTCATTTCCAAAAATAATATTATATGCCCTTGTGTAAATAGTCCGACAATCCTTTATTCAAAAGGCGGGGGGGGGGAGGGAGGAGTAGTGTTAAGGTTGTGCTTCTGGCGGTCTCTGCAAAGCTTAACTCCAGTAGAAGTTCTTTAGACAGAAGCAGCTGTTTCCACTTGCCTAGTGGAGATAACATCTGCCTTGTCTGCCTCTGTGAAGATTACACCGGGCTCCACCACATTCAGCTCTAAAACACCTTGTGCTGATAGGACTGAGCACCCATAGGCACAGCAGATGAACTGTGTCTTCAGGCTTCCCGTGCGTAAGATGCTGCAAGCAGCACCTGGGAGCTTCTCCCCCTAACTAGATCTGCTGCAGGCTGGGGGGAAGGCGTATGCTGTGGACCCTTTTTTCGCCCCTGAGGGCAGCTCAGGACTTCTAGATGAGTTGTCAACAAAGCTCTACCACCATAAATTCAACAAGCTGATGTGCACCAGCAAGAGAGAGATGCCACATAGCTCCACAACAGCCAGTATTGTGGACCGCTTTTGAAATTCTTTGGCCTTAGTGCTTATTTGGTAGGTACAGCATGGGAGCCCTGAATAGCTTGGAAGTCAGAAATAGCAGTTATTTTGCTGCAGGCCCAGACCCAGCATGTCTTCTGAAAGCAACAAAGGCTGGATAGGTCATTTGAGAGGGGCAGAGTTTTCAGGATCAGACTGGAATACAGGAGGTGCAGTGCAGAAGGGATGGCAGGCTGACTGGTATAGATGTAACACTTTCAAGACAGATTGAGAAACGGGAGAAGAACTGGACTGGGTCTTAAGCAACCCCACTCGCATGGCGGTAAGAGAGCTGCTGGTCCTATCAGTAGCTTTAGAAGCAGTACATGAAAGGAATGTGTGCATCAGCAGACACTATGCTGGACTAAGAACACTATAAAAGGAGGCTCTGCAGAGCCTGCAGACAAAAAATGTAAACCTGGCTGCCGAGGCGAACCAGGCCTTTCCGGCTGCCTACCAGCAGGAGGCTTACATGGCGTTAGAAACTTCCTTGCTTTGGAGGCTGGCCACGGGATAGCAAAAGGCTGGGAACCTTTTGGGGAGGGCAAGAAGAGCTCGTTGTTGACCAGTAGTCCCCTCCATGCTGGCTTCCAGGAAAGGCATTGGAGAGACAGATCAGTCTGCAGGTGGAAAGAGTTCACTGTTTCTCTGAACAGAAGCAAGTGTCCTGGAGAGAACAGCAAGTGTATGCATTGTTGGATGGCACTGAGCACAGATGCAATCCTGTCCCCAAGGCCAGAGCTCCTGACCCATACAACTTGGAGTGAGCTTTCAAATTAATGACTTGGCATGGATCTACAGCAGGTCACTATAACCTGTACTTTGAGGAACATGTTAGTAGTGTAAGCTACACCTGCACAAAAATAATTACCTTTATACAAAGTGCTTTGATATACCTGCAGTATTAACTGTGACCTGTTCTGTCCCTTCGTCTTCCAGGAACAGTACTGGCAGAGTTTCAACTCAGATAAACCACTGAAAATGATCTTGCACTAGACAGCATGGGTATAATGGGGGTGGATTGTAACTTCAGGTCCCACAGAGTTAGTGCTAAGTAAATGTCTTGCATGGCAGATCACAGAGGTCCTCCTTTGATACTACCCTGAACGCAGTCCATCTTCACAAGCACAGAACTTCTCTATTCTCTGCAGACTCAGCCCAGAAAACAGTAATATCTAAACTAAGGACTTCCCGTAATGTGCAGTAAACTACAGTATTTGGTGAGGTTACTCAGGGAACAGCAGAGTGTTTCTAAAAACACAGCCAGAGTAAGAAGACTGTTTAGTCCATTAAAAAGGAGCCTACTGTCAGGCTGCGAATGTCAGTCAATTTTAAAGGATATTCCTTCCGCATTATTCTGTTGATCTCTGAAGAGGGGTCTCTGATGAGATGCTCTAGCACTCTTTTTTTCTCTGGCACCAGATAATACCTAATAGACAAATCAAGGCACAGTAGGGCAGTAGGGCCCTGTATTCATTCATCATACTTCTTTTGGCACACTGTACTGAGAACAGTATCTGCAGGTGAACACCCAGTCATTTGCCGAGCTGAAAAACTTGTTTGCTCACTGCATTCCATCTGGTCACCTTATGTATAGCTATAGCAGAAAAGGCCAGGCTAGCTTTCCCATGCCATGCTGTCTGAGTGAAAAGAAAGTGATGCATCTGTTCACATCAAGTTGACCAAAACTTCATAATGTTCAAAACCTACCTTTTTCAAAAAGCCATTACTGACATGAAAACAGGCCAGCTTTGTGCATAGGAGCATAAGTGCAACTGTCACTGACACACAAGATGACATATGAAAGGAGATGAATAAGGCTCATGTGACACTGAAGAAGTGAATCATCAGTTTTTAAGAAGATAATGTACCACCAAAAGCTTTATGGTGCTTTTCCTCCACTCCTCTTCCTTCCTTTCCTCCCCTACCCCTCCCCACATTCTTGGACATGGATGGAAGAAGCAGAAATTGTTAGATAAGACAAACCTGATTAGGAAATTGCCTGTCTCGTTAAGGCTGAGCAATCAGTGTTAGCTTTGCACTTTACTGTCCTGCTGTTTAATTTCTTGCCAACTATCGTGCACTTTACAGGGCTCAAAGGGAGGAAGTTAGGGGCTGATAAAATCACCTTCCATCCAACACACTCCAGTCATCAGCTGCTCTGGCAAGTATTGACCTCTGGCAAGAAGTTACCATAGACCTCCCAAACAGGATGAAAAGATGGTGTTTGATGGGATAACTGCAACAGCCATTAGCTCTACAAAAGTAGACTCTTTCTCAAGGCTTCTGTCAATACTGGCTGTTCTTACAGGCTGACATAATATCATTAATGAAAACATGGACAACTTTACCTGGTGCAGGTTATCACAAGAGGAGATCATTTTGGAGGTAGCAGTAGAGCCCCTAAGAAGAGCCCTAAGAATGGTGATGGAAGAAAATGCTAGAAGTCAGTATTCTATAATCTTTGTCACCTTTTCTCCCCAGAGAAAGCAGATACCATTTCCATGGCTAGGACAGACTCAGGCTGAGTAGCCATCAATTGAAAGTGAACAGGAGAGAGGACCCGAGAGGGAAAGAAGACAAGGGGACTGGGCCTTCTTTCTCATTAGAGCATCTGATATTGGCAGAAGCAAACAGTAGTTCAAGAATTAAATCGCTGAGTGAGAAGGAAAGGGGTGCAATATGCAAGCAATCAGTTCCTATAGCTGCAGTAGGGCAAACAGCATTTAGAATAGGAGTAAAAAAAGCTGAACAAAAGGGGTAAGGGGAAAGAGATACAAATGCTAGCACAAACAATCAGAAGTACAGAAGGCAAGAAAAACACCTGGATAGGGTGGGAAGACTGGCACCAAGAAAAGAGGTGGAGTAAACTTGGGGAGAAAGATGCTGGTCTCTTGGGGATCAGAAAGGTATTGGATGTTATAAGGGAGGTTGGGGGAAGAAGGGGTGAGGAAAGAAACACACAAACTAGAGCTACAAAAGGAGGAAGAGGTATTCTGGCCTAATGCTCTTAAAGGCAACGAAAAGGGTCTAAGGAAGTAAAGATTTCTCTTCTAGGAGGCAGAGTACAGCAGAAAACCTGAAAGAGTCTCAGGACCCCTGCCAATGTACTTTCTACATCACAGTTCAAAAAATAAACCTCTCTCTTACACCATCAACTGCATCCTGTATTCTTTACATTCTGAGTACCAGTTTGCCAAGTTCAGACCACAAAAAAACCAAAGACATAAAATAATGCAAATAAAGCGAGAAGATGTTGCATTTTGAAGATGAGTGTCATATAATACTTAGCTCTTAAAAAAAATTGCCAGTTGCAGGTATCTAAATCAGATACCATTGGTTGAAGATTGGTTGAAGCTCTTGATGCTGTTTGGCTAGCCATCTGCGAAAGAATAAATACCCCTTCCCTAACTTGTGAAAGGTGTCATGGAAGTCAGTGCTTACAAAACAACTGGACATATAAAGCCTAATACTAATAAAAAGCAGAAAAGAAAAATAATAATTTCACCCCCAGATGAGTAAATAATAAAGTAATAAATGCATCCTAAGTCAGCACAGCTAAGATAAAACACTGAGAAACTGTTCATTAAGGAAATGCTGTCACATTTTGTAATGTAAAAATGGTCTTGTTAAAAAAAACAAAACCTAAATGAAGCAACTGTGTAGTTGTGTACTGTGGAGGCCATCTCATGAACTACATGAACAACAGGGTCAAATCAAAACCAATAGCAACCTGCATTCTGTCAAATCTTAAACTAAGATTTGCAAGTGTTGACTGCTCATCTCCACAGTTTGTGGGTGTAGTATTAAATGCAAAATTGTGACTAAATATTTATTGTATATTAATATGGTAAGAGGTCAAAGTTATTCTTGTTCCTTTCCAGAAGATTTATTGTTCTAAGTGGTTTTTAAATGCTTATGAAGAAGTAATCACAGGCCTGAGGAGTTCATAATATAAAGCTAAGAAAAAAAGAAGAGACTAGAGGACAAGTGCAGCATGTTTGAGGCATACCAAAATTACCAAATTCCAAAGTTGAGGCGCAATCAATACCTCTCCGAAACCCACCTCTGTTGTGATTGCCCTCAAAAGAGATTTCAGAGTAAACAAAACAGTGATGTCACTGTCACTGCAGTCACTAGCCTGTATAAGTACAGATTCAGATGAGTAAAGTAAATTTGAAAGGAATATAACAAGTCAAGACAGGTTGCTTAGGAAATAAAACAATTTCCACTTCATTCTCTCCTAAGTTCTGTCTTTTAGACTATCGATTGTCTTTATGTTTCTTTTTAGCTCAGAGAAAGAAAAATACACCTTTGAAACAGGTATGTATTTGAGCTGTTACACCGTTCAGAAAGAGTTTTTAGTCTAAGGAAATGTGTTTCACATTGTCTCTAAAAAAAAGAAAAGAAAAATCTGCCACTTACTCATTTTCTGGTATGTCACAATAGTTAAATAAGTGCAGACCTCTGACAGAAGGAAAAGATGTACAAGCTTCAGTGTACAAAACCTGGCCATTTTAGAAAGCATGGTTAGATAGTATGAAAGGTTTATAACAGACTATCAAATGTACCAAAAACAGTGTGTCTATCTATAGCTTTTTATCCCTCCTTAGTATCCGCTTTACTTATACACAGTACCTACGTTGTCCAAATACAGTAACACGAACAAGGAATTGGGCAATCAACAGTAGCAGCAGCAGACTTCAAAGAAAATGTTCAGTTGAATTTCTATACATATATGCAGCTGATTTTTAACACAAATCTGTACTTCATCTCCCATCCAGCTTGTGTACAATATCTAAAATGCAAGAAATTTCAGCCCCCTGTATAGAAAAGCAGCAAAATCCATCCTTAGAGTGAAGCCTATTGTTTAATGCTCATTGGGTCAGGGCGCAAATTCAACATCACCATGACCACCTTACTGCAAAAGGAGGCATTCCTGACATTCTGCCTTCACATTTTCTGCTCCATGGTAGACATATTTACTTTTTTCCCTAGGACAAAAAAAAGGAACAGTTGTTTAACTTAAAAGACAACACTGGCACAACTTAGCCTGGTAGAAGTTTCTTGACACCAGAAGAATAAAGGTCTAGGGAACCCTTTTAAGACAGGTCTAGGGCAAACTTGAGAAAGCAAGAAACTACTTAGTTTAAGATAGACCTTGAAGTAGTCATTAAGGATTTTAGTATGTAAATGCCTGCAGTAGGAGAGGACTCTTCCAAGGGAAGCTTCAAAGAAGTTCTTTCAAATCCTGTGGTCTCACACATTTCACAGCTGCGCTTGCTCCTTGTTACCCGTATAGGCTCTCAGTGCAATGCTTTAACCTCACTCATGCAGGCCTTCACATCATTAAAAAAATTAGCAGCTTTTATTATAGCACTACTTAGCCTAAAGTCCTGAGTTTAACCTTTAACCTGTTCCACAGCCAAGGAGGACTATTAAAGGTTAGTCAACATCTGTAAAATTTCTCACATGCACAGAAGGAACAAGTAAACACCAAAGATATTCATATATCCTGGGTTCCAGGTACCTGAGGTAAATTGTGCAATATTGAACACCAAATCTTTTTTCCCATAAGGCTCTTTAGATAATCATAATTCTTCCCACACATTTTCTCTTCCATCACCTCAGGGAGTTTAATCATACCTGTTGTGATGAAAAGCCAACTAACTTGTAAATGAGTTTGGACACCCTCTGGACTCAGTTCCAAATTTCCCAATTAACTGCATGCCAATTATCTACATATAAAATGCCTTCACAGTTAGCATTTCTATTTCACAATGTCATACCACAAGGTTCAGGATCTGGTGAGTATAGCTTTAAAAGCAGTTGTAAGATCTTCTGCATTAACATCATTTTCCTTTCTTTCAATCATCAGTTTAAACATAAAAGGGGTGGTTTAACTTTGTATCAGTAGGACCATTCTTTACTCAGTATGCTATCAGTAGCTTAATCTTTATTTACTTAATTCTATCTGAGCTTGTCCTGGGTTCAGCAGTAGCAGTCATTTTTCTCCTTCTTAGTAGCTGGTGCAGTGCTGTGTTTTTGACTTTGGTCTGGGAACAGCGCTGATAACACCGATGTTTTTAGTTACTGCTCAGTAATGTTTACTCTGACCAAGGACTTTCTGAGCCTCATGCTCT
>WYDI02023314.1:0-85725 GCA_009867235.2 Psittacus erithacus | reverse complement strand
AACAGGCTACATGCTTTTCTAATTTACGACTAAGCTTAAACCACGACAGTATCTTAGCTACTTCTCCTTGCATATCACTACTTAATACCTTAGCCTACTGGCTAGAAGTGCGAGTGGTATTTTGAGAGGGGGCCTGGTCTTCAAAAGCCTAGTTGGAGATATAACCATTTTACTGCAAGGCCAGAAGGCTTGTTAACATACATGTAGGACTTACAGCAGACTATAAGTGCTGTCTTACCAGCAGCGTGTGTAGAAAACTGGACTAGAAAGTAAAGGAAGGAAAGGGAACCTTTCCTCTGTTTGCCTAAATTTATTAATTTGATCTAAAACCTCTTAGTAAAATCTTTCCCTTTTAAGAAATGGACATTTTATAACCAAGAGTTTGTTTTGCTAGAAAATTGCCTACCAAATCTCTGTGCAATACTATGTGTGTTTCTAGGCTATTCAAGTTAAAAATCTTAGACTACTTTGTATTGAGTGGTGAGCTTAGTCTTAGCTCTGCTCCGTTATGATTGGCTGAAGAAATTCTAAGTGAAGCTGTCTGATTCGTAGTGAGACTCATCTTTACGTTGCAGATGTGTAAGAGGCAGCTGGTGTGAAATTCTAGGAACAAAACTGTAATGTTCCACAGCAACATGTGAGAGATTCCTGGTGTTGGATGGTAACTAGATTCTTGGCACTGAGCCCATCATCATCTTTCTTGGGTGGACATGGTTGGGATTCATCTGAACAGATGTACACCTCAAGATCAGGGAAGGGAGATGTCAAAGCTCAGGAATTACCTCATCTCCTAATACAGGAATTCCAAAGGAAGCTTTGCTCTGTTCTCTTTCATGGAGTTGATAAAATGTTTCCATCCCATAAATAGATTTTGAATTCTGTTAGTACATTACAGACACACAGCCAAACTCATGCCAGAGCTATGCCAGCAGAAGTTAGCTCAGAGTTCAGATAGGTTAGTACAGGTACCCCAGTCACTGCAAGTAAGCTACTTGCTCTCTTCTCTTTGTTGTGGACTTATCTGTCAAGAACTAAAGTGGCCAAGGGGAGATGAAAGGATAAGGATTAAGCAGAAAATTTAGCTGAGTCTTGACCTCAGGAGAATTTAAAATTGCTCCTTTCCACCAAATTTTGACTGTACCTTTTTTTTTTTTATTTTTTTATGTGTGATAGAAGAGTAAGTGACATCCATGTGTCCAAATCCACTGTTGTTTTTTAACCAGTAGCTTTAGGCTTGAATCAGTTTCAGCATAAAACTCATAACAAATTTATTAAATCCTCTGAAGGAGACACTCAAATATAGCCCTACTTGTATAATTTATATAAGCTATCCAAGCTTATACTTTGCAAACTTTTTAGAGGCTTTACAGTATGAGCAACATTCATAGACGCTTCCAGCAAGAGCATCAAGTGATAGAACATGCTCATCAATATATGCTTATCAAAATACGCTTATCAAAGAACTGTGTTTTCTAAGAAAAAGGACGGCAGGAGATGCTTTATTCTTACAGCCTTATTTACTGAGCAGTAGCAAACGGAACAGAGATCTGCCATCTCGTTTACTCTAAGGGTACTCCAACCTATTCACATGAATAAACTGCATGCATATGCTAGAAAATAATAACTGATTGCTTGTGTGTCAAAGGAAACATTCAGAAGCTCAGGAAACTGCATACAATGACTGAAGTTCTATGGCTTATCCCTCTTGTCAGGAATCTCTTCAAGGCATTCTGTGTTCTGTGTAGAAAAGAGGAGCAGGGAAAAGCTGGCTTTTGTAGCATTCTCTCTAAAGTAAATAGAGGTCTAATAACTTTGGTGCATTGGGCTGGCCTCTCCTGGAAGCTTGAGATGGATAAGAGATTATTGGAGAGTCAAGGCTTCCTGTCTCTTCCAAGAAAGAAAACAAGTGGAACAAACGCTATGTATTGCCACAAAAATCATGCAAAACCCTTTCACATTAGGAGGCCAGCAGCTTAATTGCAGTTGCCACTCATGCAATGATTAAAAGAACCAGAATTTTTGAAACTGTTGTTCAGATGCATAATGTGATATAGCTGCAATTTTAACTCCAGTGGGAGTGAGAAGAAACTGGATGCAGTGTTATTTTAGGGGCACAGCAAAGTTTTATTAATTATTTCTAGAAATATTTTTCAAGAATGATGTGGTGAGGTTTTCAAATTTTAAATGGGATTGTACAACAGGCTATGTCGCAAGAGCATGTATTTGAGATTCAAGAGATTTCAAATGTCCTGAAGCTATGAAGTTCACTTGGCAACCCTGAGAGAAAGTATTGTCACAGGACTGACCCTAGAAAATGTTGGCAGATCATGTTGCTGTATATATGGAAATACTGGTCTGAATGAAATCTATCCCACCAAGCGATGTGCCTTCTGCTGCATGAACGTCCTGCATTTTTCAGTTGTCAGCACTGCACTGCCTCTGGAAATGATAGAGTATAAATGTCATGGATTATGATCATCAAATCCTTTGCCTTCATAGAACTTTCTTCAGCGCTGTCACCTTTCTATAATAGAAATGTAACATCTAAAAATAAACCAGATATTTATATGTATGTTGGTACTCATGTTTATGTACATATACAGTGTAGCTAGTCTGAATGAGGATTTCTGCAAGCTCTATGAGGGAAAGAAATTAATTATTAAATCAGTCATTTCTATGTTGTAACATGATTTGTGAGTAGCCAGAAGGACAGTGGAAAGTCCTATCTTCCTGAAATCAAGTGTATTTAGTCATCAAAGACTATTCTGTTTGCTCAAAGTTCCAAACTGTTGGGTTTTTTTTACTACTTTTAAGCCAAAAGTTTTGTCTAACAGTTCTCTCGCTAGAGCTCTGGCACTGTGTTTGCCATTTCAATTGGAACTTCTGTCTCCCTGCTGGCCAGTGTCCTGCTCTTAATATACATGCACCTCTACTACCTGTACTGTTTCCTCTGCTCAGTTCCTGAGCCTTGTTTTAGGTGGGGGTACATAACTGTGTTTCTCTACATCCTTCTAGTTTTCCAGCTATCTGGTTCCCCAAAAAGGAGTTAATTTCCTACATTATCAGACATGCTTGAAATTTAGTGCAATACATGTTAGTATTAATATGTTCTTTTGAATTACATATGTTGAAATGCATTTAATTTTATATGTGATTTTGCATTTTACAATGAAATTTTAAAGACATTTTAACAAAAGCTATGAAGAGCAAAGTTCGCATAAACAAGAGAGGTTTTTTTCATCTTTTGATTTCTTAAAGACAAAGAAGGTTTTAGTCTTGCTTCCCGAGAATATGAGGTTAAATGACCATGGGTTGTGTATGTGCATATATGTCTGTGCCTGTTCCTTGCTTCCCCTCCCTGTAACTTGAACCTGTTGGCTGCTTTCAGACAAATTTGAGAAAGGGTCATAGGTATCAATGGTATTAAGTTCCTACAAGTTTTGTGATAATAGCTGGCTGGGTAGGAATGAAAAATACCCCTTAAGTGCCCCAACTAACAGAATGGTTGCAGTGAACCATTACCATACCTTACAAGTGTGTCCATGTAATGGAGATTCCTTATAAATTCTGACCTCTGTTTATGGTAAATACTATCCAGTTTATGATAATGATTTATCATTTACCAGATGAATTACACAAAAAGAGAGTTTTACTTAGTTCTTGTACTCATAGGAATGTTTCTTTCTGTAGTCAAAATTCTGTTGTAGCATATTGCATCAAGTCTGACAAAGAATTTGGCACTTCAGCATGTCACACAGTGAAGATGTCCTGACAAGAAGGAACAGAAAATTTTCCAAGAAATCTCCAGAATTAGAATTTGGGATTCTGAATTAGGATTTGTCCTCCAATAACTATAAAAGATAAAATGGGCAGAAGCCATGTAGAGTTTGTCAGAAAGTTTAAAGTTTAAATCAGGTTTGGTGAAGCTGAGGTTAGGATGAAAGAATTTTTCTGACATTTTAATTAAAATTGAAATGTCTTTCAAAGGACTTGAAAACAGCACTTTGATTGTCAGCTCTTATTATATGTCGCAAGTTAGAGTGAAATATTTTTTAGATTGTTTTAATTATGTGTAACAAAATATTTTGACTGTTTTCAGAGTTCAGAGTTAACTACAAAATTATGAGCTTAAAGGAGAAATGAAAAAAATGTCATTTTAATATTTTGAGGTACATTTATTCTTCCCAACTGGAACAGTCCAGACTTCTGAACTTCAGGAAGTCTGAAACTTGCTTTCTAAGAAGCATACTGGATTCTTCTATGTTGTTCGTGATAGCTAATAGATAAGTTTGCTGTGCCAAATTCTCATTGGTATTGAAATTCAGCAAGCAGTATGCTTGACAAGGTGCTAGAAGGAACTGAAATCTCTGACGTTTTTGCTGTTGAACAGAGGAGGTTCTGTAAGTAAAGAAAAAGTAAGGATAGGAAAAAATTGTTGAATATATGTAAGTGATATGACCAGCTCACACAGGTATCTTACACCAAATTGTTTTAATCAGTAATATAGCAGAAATACTGGAAAGAAAGGGTAAGCTGCTCCTTGACCTTAAACATCGTGTCCCTCAAGTGCTTCAGGCATGCTGCTATACCACATTACTAATCTAAACAGCAATTGAGGACCTCAATTCCCGGACAGATGGAAGTTCACATTTAAACTGCAGTATAATCCCTTGAGACTTCTGTTTCTCTAATAGATATGTGTTAGAGAAAAAGATAAGTGAGGCTGAAGACCCAGTACTGTCCAGAAACATAGCTGAGGTTTATTCTTTGATCTTCAGTGAGCTTGTTGCCGAAGGTAGCTTCTCTCTAATGTGTATCTCCTGTTTCTTTTTCTAGTTTTATGGTTTTAAACTAGAATTTTACTTCTTAATATCTTATTCTCTAATGCTCTTGGGCCAGAACGTTGTTCTTCATTAACCACATTGCTTTAAATGGATTATCTAGTTTTCAGAATTAGATGGGTTTTATATAAGCCTCCAAAGCACCTCATGTCATTCAAAAATGATGGATCGAATATTACAGAAAATGCATAGAAATCCATTAAAAAACCCAACAAATAACTTGTTAGTTAATCTTTGTAGGCCAGATCTCAACAGCAATGTGAAGCTCTTGTTCCTATTTCAAGTTAGAATTCCATACTGAGGTGAGGTTTGCAGTAGAAGAAGATATCTCTACTAGATCAGCATATAATTTTGAAAATAATTGGCAAGCTTTTGGGCTTTTAGGGTGTTATAAAAATTCTAGCAATGATGTGTAATAACATTAATGATGTGATCTTTATAATAAGAGTTTTGATCCAAAGAGCTCAGCACCTTCTTAGTCAAACACATGTTTAAGTAACTTTCTTGTATTTGGATGAATGATCTTTGCTTTATTTATATTTGAATAATCAATACTGGTGGTGTGCTGTATGATTTATGTCACTGTTAAAATGTACATTGGTAGATGAAGCCCCTTGTAGAAAAGGAAGAAGAAAATATAAGAGCTACGTAGTATACAAAAAGCAAGAGAACCCTCATTTTGGTGCCAAAGAGGAAAGTGTGAAGAATGACACTCCTATGCACCATAAATGCAAAGTGGATGAAGTCCATATTGGGTGTTAAGGAATAAAAAGATGTAAGCAGAAACATATAAGTAACTGCTTTAAGAAGAAGAATGAATTTTTTTTTCAAGTGACCCAGAAGATGGTCAAGTGATGATAGAAGTGTAGGGGTACCACTACAGTGCATTTTAGACAGGGCATTGACAGCATTGTAGGTATCAAGGCCCATGTGATGGCAACCTGGAGGTCAAATGGCTGGTACTCAGTGAAGGCTGGAAGGAAAATACTATTTGCCATGAGTAAAGGTTTCAAGGTCAGACCAGAAATGTGCGAGTTAGGAAAAGGAAAGAATTTCTGTTTTCACTGTACTTACATGAAGATTGGCTTATGTCCAGGAGGAGCTACCCCTGAGAAAGGAAAACCCAAACCCCTGAGATATGTTTTCACTGGAAAAAATCTGAGCAGAAAAAATGCAGTCCAGCAGAAAAATACAAAAAATGATGGAGCATTCAGCACAAAGCTCATTGCGAGGATGGCCAGGACAATTTTAGGGACCCTATAAAGGATCAAATATAAGTAGTAAGTAGAAAAAGAAGTGTTGTGCAGAGTCAGAAAAACTGTGTAAACTGAGTTGATAACAAATGATCCAAAGGTCCAAAACTAGCTGATAAGTTGAAAAGGACAGAAAAAGAAGCAAGACCTTTGGATTTAGCCACAAGCCAATCATTAATTTTTTTAGAAGGTCAATGTGAGTAGACCTTAGCAAAATCAACCGAATCAAATAACAAGCATTTGAGCAGGACTAGCATAAACTTTTAGTTGTTTAATATTATTATTAAATAAATGACATAAATTGGCAAGTAGGAGTTAAGTAGCATCAAGAAAACTCCCTTTAAAAACTAAAAAATAAAATAAAAAAATCCTTGTATCCTTTTCAATATAAGAATAGTGTTTGAGGCAATTATGTTACAAATGTGTCTTAACAACCCAAGATGAGTGAGTTACAAAGAAGTTCTGCAGTCATCTGAAACAAGGTAAAGCGTGCTTGATGTCATGATGTTTGAGATCATGCCAACTAAAATAATGAACTTTTCTGAGAAGTATGTAAATTTATGAAGAGAGAATTCACACTGCCCTTCTTCCCCTGGGCAGGTGCACTGTTTACCTGTGCCAACAAGGTGAACTGCTGAATGATGAATTACCCAGTAGAATGAAACTTGCTTACTTGTATGGCTAAGGCGTGTTAAAACTGTACCTGATTTGCTGCAGTCTACGACCATAGCTTATGTTTTAATATATGTTACTACTAGTAATGTTTATTTCTTTCCTACTACAGATATGTCTGTGAGTTCACCAGTACTACCTGCAATCTTACACATAGGAGTAATGTTAAGTACCATGTCTATTCACAGCCATGCCCACTGTTTTAGCTCCAGATAATGATGGAATATTGAACAAGGCTGAAGAAATGCCAGGCACTGCATGCGTGATGCAGGGAGAACCAAAAAACCTAAAGTTGACAGAAATATGCAGACTTTTACAACTTTAAACAGACTAACTCAGGAAAAAGTAATTTTTACTACGTCAGCTTTTTACTTTTAAAAGACAAATCAAATTATTTCAAAGTGAACTTGTATGCAAAGCTGAGAAAATGCAGAATAATGTATCAGAGTAAGGGGGGGTATCCTAAATATGAGTAGAGCTGGTAGCAAATATTTCTCATTGTGGACTGCTGTTCTGTTGAGATAGAAATATTTTTGAAGATACTTCTATTGATTTTTGTCATGGAGATGAGATTCTGCAGGGAGAAGTAAGTATAGGTCTGCTGGGAGGTAACTGGTTTAGGTTTTAAGATTACTTTTCATCGTACTGCAATATGGATTTTGAGAAGGCAGAATTTGAGATGATGTGTTTGGGATATCCTTGAAACTCTCCTTCTGTAATTAAAATATTTCAGGTGAATCACAAAATCTGTAGGTTGTAGTCTAAAATCTGAATTCTGAACATATGGATTATTGGAATATTTGGTAAAATGGCATCTGTATACTGCAGGTTTCGTGAAGAATATGTGTATTTGATAACTAAAAATAACTGAATGATGCATTTGAGTACACTTTTTAGAGAAGAATTGTAAACCTGACTGGAGATCTTCAAAGTCAAATTGCTGCTAAAGCGCCACTGATGGGAATGAAATCCAGGTATGTTGAAAGAAGCCGTTGGAGATTGCCTCATCTAGCTAGACCGCGCCTCCGGGGCCCGGGCCGGGGCTCCTTCCTCCCGAACCGAGTTTCCCCAGCACCCAGGCCCGGGGTGCCGTGCCTTGCCGTGCCGCTGGGGGGGTCCTTCCCTTTCCCGCCGGGGCCCCACCACCGCCCGGCAGCAGCCGCCCCAACCTGGCTGCGCGCCGCTCCGCGCCCGCTGAGCCAATGGCCAGTGCGGGGGGCGTGGCGGGCCGCGATAAAGGCTGCGGGCCGAGGGGGGGGCGCAGTTGCGCTGCCGGTGGGGCGGGCGCGGAGCGGTGTGGAGTTGTTGTGCGCGGACCTGCCAGCAGGCATGCTGAGGGTGCGGTGCTTCCGCGGGGGAAGCCGCGGGGCCGAAGCGGCGCATTACATCGGCTCGCGGGTTGGTGCCGCGCGGATCCGCTGCAGGGCTCGGGGCAGGGCGGACAGTGAGGTTGAGGATGCTCTGTTGGGAGAAGGTCCTGTGCAGCTCCTCCGGGCCTGCGGGTACAGGCATACGGGGGTGCTCCGACAGGTGGGAGCGGGCGCGGGGCGGCTGCGGGCTTTGACTGAGGCGGACCCCATGCATCCTCCCAGCTCAGGAGCACAGCGTTCAGTGACTGTAGTCGCCACTGTCAGTGCTGTGCGCCTAGTGTCATCACCCTTCTAGACTGAATGGATTTTAAAGGGCAAATTGTCCCATAAGCATCTAGTAGGCTGTGAATAAATTGAAATGTCTGTAGCACTGTTTCTGTTAATGCTCCAAATAGTGCACATTGCTTTGGGATTACAGTGTAAGGCAGTTGTGGACTGAACCATTGCTTTTTACCTTTTTTAAGGAAAACATAATGTTCACTTTTACATTTATTTTAAGCTTGGAAGAGTCTTTACAGGATGGGTGCAGCGATCTTTCCAGAGCACCCAGGCAGCTACCGCCTCCCAGAACACCTTTGCTGCTGATGACAAGGCTACTAGCCCTGTGCCTAAGGACTGTCTTGTTTGCTCATACAATGAATGGGACCCCCTGGAAGAGGTCATCGTGGGAAGAGCTGAAAATGCTTGTGTCCCACCTTTTTCTGTGGAGGTTAAGGTAAACAACCCAGCCTTTAATAGGAAATAATGTGGGCTTTTATCTGTAAATCTGTTTAAGCTTTACAGTGCACACAGTGTGTTTACTCTTAAAGATTCTTTCTTCATTCAAAGTAGTTGTTTATATCTGTGAAACTTTACAGCATACCTCTGTTGCGTATGTGCTTCTTTCCACTTCCAACTGAATTAGCGGCTTTAACAAGTCAGTAGTAGAATCTCTAGTATGTGCAGTCTGATCCAGTAATGGAGCCTTGATGCTATCAAAGTACACACTATAGCTTTTGAGATACTCGGTAGGACTGCAGAAAGTTTAATTGGGCTCAAAACTGCATAGGGTTAATACTTTAAAAAAGTGTAGTTTTCTACTTAGTAGTCTGAGTAAGGTTGAGTTCCATAGCTGCAGACTAGCAGGATGTTGATAATGTTAATTATTTACCACAGCAAATATTTAAAATATATAGCAGTTATAGGGAGCTGCTTGTTAAAGAGAATCGTTTCCTTACAGCATAATCTTAAATTTCTTTCTGAAAAGAAAAAGTTTTTCTTAAATGCTGCTACAGTTTCTCAGGTACTCTTAGACAATTGTTTAAAAGATGCATTGAGATTATTAAAACCCTTTTCTGTGTCCTGGCCATGGTACTTCTTGAAATGTCTAAAATGAGTTTTATGTATGCAAACAAAGGGGCCTGAAATCTCAACCCTGAATTGGAATAAAATAAATTTCTCAGTCATATACCCTCTTCCTGTTTATTCAGAATGTAGGAAACATGAGTGGTGTGATGGTGTTAACTCTTTCTCTGTAGTAAATTTAAGATTGTGCCATTGTATTTGTGCAACACAAGTGTCATTTCTCAGGTTTGGAAAAGAGCAGTACTGGAGGACATGTGGCAAAGAGGGGAGCTGTACCTCTTGTGAATTGATGGAATTCAAGTATGTCATAACTGGCTCTGAAAACAAAGCTCTAGCTTTACTCTTTAGGACAAACTTGTCTCATTAGCAGAACAAGCTTCTATAGGAATGCTAGGCACTTCATATGATCTGCATGTGACTTCTGAACAGCTGGCAAGTCTGAGGTGATTAAATTACCCAAGACCTTGCTTAGAGAAAAGGAACAAATTCCTTCAGGAAGGATGACTGAAGAGTGAATTCCTTCAGGAAGGATGCTGGCTGAATGAGCAGGACTCTGGTAGAAGGAAGGTCTGACAACTTGCTCACCTGTTCCTGACCCCTTCTGCTACTGTTCCAGAAGGGCTCCATATGCACTTGTTCCTCTGTCATGTTAGTGTTAGCAGAGACCCATGAAAACTGCTGGTTTCATAGTTTACAAATCTGAATTAAGTACTTCCAACAATACACTGAACTGAAGCACCATTGTTTACTTTGATTATGTCTGGACTTTCTTAACCATGAGAACCAAGACCTTATTTTGAATTAGTTTGTAAGAAGACGGTTACAGGATTTCAAGAGCAGAGGATTTAGGCCTTTAAATGTTGTACTTGCTTTAGGCCAACCCTGAGGGTGAATTTAGTATCTCTTATGTTTTCTGGACTTCTGCTGTACCTGAAGTATGGCCCCTTCTAGCCAGCAAGGCATGTTACCTGTACTTGGGATGGCTTTAGAATTCCTCATGTCACCACTGTAACAGTACCGAAGTGAGGTTTTAACAAGGTGACTACAAATGTATGCGTTTTGGAGATGAGCTCAAGGTTGTTTTCATTTAGAAACATGTTTGCTACTCTTACTAAATAGCAGAGTCTATAGTGTTTGCTGTGTTTGTACAGGTCTAGTGTAATAAGGACCAAATCTGCCATGGCCACTTGGCAATACCAGCCACTAAATAATAACTGAAGTGTAACGTAGTCTCTTGGGTTTCATCTGTGATTTGATAAATAATGGTGTTTTCTGTAGGGCTATGGCTAAGGAGGGGAAAAGACTTTAGAAATATGTGTTACATTATAATAAGATTTCCATCAGTAGAAACAAGTAATAGAAACTACTGTTGCTTCTATATCAAAAAATATGAAGAAATGAAATATCCTGAAAATCCCATCTAAAAGTCCAAATTAACTTGTAAGTGGAAATTAAATGTGTATTTCTCCACACTCCAGACTCCAGAATGGCTTTCCTGTCTTTCCTGCTGTTCCTCAGAGGACTTTTTCTCTTGGGCATCATGCCACATGTACAGTCTGCTAGTGGTGCGAAGTCTGCCTGGTAGTTCAATGAGCCTGCTTAGCACATACAGCTGAAATTAACTTTGTTATTATATGTGTGTATTTGTGCAGACAGCAGCCATTCACAACTAGTCTTAACACCTGTATTTCTATAAGTTTAATGACTGGACTCATACACATCATAAAACATCTGAATGAAACCTTGCCAATAGTGTATATGAATAGTAATAAAACAAAAAGTAAAGACAGCAGAGTGCTACCAGGATAGGCTTCTCAACCAGGAATTTCCTTTTCTTTTTTTTTTTTCCCTTTCTTTCCCCTCTTCCCCCCCAAATTTTAGAAGTATCAGCTGGACCTTAACAATTCTTGGCACCTGTTCAAAATATTGCAGGAATCAAATATAAGGCACACTATGACGTGTTAGGATTGTAATAAATGTAAAGTAATGGAAAGTCAGTGAAAGAAGAATAAGAAACTTTGAACATTAAGAATTGCCTTGCGCATCTATTTCACTCTACCGAAATGCTTATACTTTGTCACTTATCCTTTTGTTTTAGGCCAACACATATGAAAAGTATTGGGGATTTTATCAGAAATTTGGAGGCCAGAGCTTCCCCAAAGACCATTTAAAAAAAGCTATTGCTGAAATTGAAGAGATGTGCAATATTTTGAAAAGAGAAGGTGTCATTGTCAAGAGACCTGATCCAATTGACTGGTCTGTGAAGTATAAAACACCTGATTTTGAGTCTACAGGTAAGTGTTCTTCCCTTGTTGAAGGCCTTGTTTGTTTAGCTTATGTTTAACACATTTTGGATGTCATCAAGTCTGCCTGTCTTGTTGGAGCAGGGTTATTGCCAGTGCTAGATGAAGTCAGTGATGGCTTTGCGTAGCTATGACTTGGAAAATCTCCAGGGATGGAGATTCTGCCACCTGGTTTGCGGACCCTTTAGTGCTTCATGGATTTGCTAATGAAAGATGTTTTCCTGATGCCTAACCTGAACTTCCCACACCAGCATCTGTTGCTAGATTCCTTTACAATGTTTTCACTGTCACTACCAAGAAGTGTTCATCTGTAATGTTTAGTGGCCCTGAAAGCAGCTTAGGCTGTTACTGCTTTGTCCCCTACTTGCCATGTGAAATAAGCTGAGGTCCCTCCACTACTTCTCCCAGGTCATGTGCTGTAAGGCTCCCAAGTATAGCCCTTTGTTGGATCTGTCTTAAACTATGAAGGTCAAAACTGTAGTTTTCCAGGAAGGTTGTATGTCTCTTTGCCTATTGACCACATTCCTCTTTGTGTGGCACCATATGGCTTTGGTTTCTTGCAGTGAGAGTGCACTGGCCATATTTGGCTTTCCATCAAGTTTAGTCTCCAGGCTCCTTTCATGTCAGATGTCTTCTAACTAGGGAACAGACATTGTTAATGAAAAGTCCAACAGGACTGCTTCCTCCACTAGTTCTGTGTTCCATCAAATTCTTCTGTGCTATTACTTTTTAGAAGGATAGTGTATACAGAAATGAGATTCACTTGGAAAACTTGATTCCTGTCATCACCTTTTAGTCATCCGAGTTAAATTTATCCAAGATAAATAAGCATTTATCTAGTTATTTTCCATTAACCAATTATGAAGCGGAGGCTTGCAGAGTGGGGATGGCTTTCATCTAGCCGTGAACTTGTGAGTGAGGCTTTGTAGCAAAATTTGCAAATATTTTGAACAAAAAAAATCACTTTGAAAACCTGCTGAAGAATGGAAGGACCTGAAATTGTGCACTGGTTTCCCTACTTTGCTACAGATGCTTTTTGCCATTCTCTTGGATAGAGGCAATAGTGAAAAGGAGGGTAAAATGTGAATAAGCTGAAAAAGCTGAGAAGAGCATATTTGTCTCAAAGGTTGGTGGCCATTGTTCTTTCAGGTATGTACGCTGCCATGCCAAGAGACATCCTGTTGGTGGTGGGAAATGAAATCATTGAAGCACCTATGGCTTGGCGTGCTCGGTTCTTTGAGTATAGAGCATATAGACGAATAATCAAAGATTATTTCAACCAGGGTGCTAAGTGGACAACTGCCCCCAAACCCACCATGGCAGATGAGCTCTACGATCAGGTATTGTTCTCATTTTGCTTCAGAAGTTCAGTTCTGGTTATATAGCATTTTGTTGGTAGTTTCAGTCTGCTATGTGGGTTTCACAAGGCAGAGTGGGATCCACACACACACACAAAACAAATCTGGAAACGTGGGTTTTCTAGAGTATGCGCATAGTCTGTAGCCTTTCCAGCTGCAACTCAAGTGTGTGCAATTAAGGAATAAGAAACAGGAAGTTGTCTATTGAATTCAAGTCTGCTTTGAATTGTTTTGATAACTGGCTGTAACTTAGCACTAGTAAGGAGGAAGGAATGCTATAAAGACATCACAAAGAGTACTTTAAAGGATTAAGATTCCCTGAGAATGTCCATGTGTCCTGAGTGTATTAGGAAATGGGAAAGAATATTTTGTCACAGAAAAAAACCCTCATAATCTTTGTTCTGTATGATATTAGAATTGTGAAAGTTACATAAAAGAGATAGTGGGGAATCTAAACAGTATTTACCTTCCAAATATTTAATTAAATATTTTTTTTTATTTTTTGCTATTGTCATAACTTTAACTCGAACAATTTTGGCAGTTTCCTATAGTCCCCCAAATGCATTGGGACCTTGGTAAGAGCATCTATAGTAAGTGAAATAAAAGTGTTTGTGGAATGATTATAACTTCCTGGAAACAGTGACGTCTTATCAATGATGTGAAGAAGTCTGTTGAGTTACCTTAGAGTAATCTGTCAGTAAAAACTTCCAGAGCCTGTTGTAAAACATGGAAACTACTTATCCAATAGTTTTTGTTTGTACTGGTTTTTTACACCTCAGTTGTTCTTAATTGCATTGTTTCATTCTAAAATCTAAATTCCTGAAGATCGACCTTTTGGTTTGAAGTAGTGCTCTATTCTACAATGTGGGAAAAGGAGGGAAATATTTTCTTGGGAAATAGCTTGCATACCAGTATTTCTGCTGCTGCGCAGTGGTTTCTTGGAATGATGCTTCCACTTCACTGGCAATAAATACTTTTACCCCAGAACCCAGAATATCATAGAGACAGTAGCTCTGAAGAGAGTTAACTTCTTGGTGTAACTCTTATCACCTGTTCTTGAATGTACTTAAAACCTTTTACTTAAACTTCCACATTTATGCTTTTTTTTATTATTTATTTATTCTAGTAATAAGTAAACCAGACCATACCAAAGGAACATTCTAGCTATCAGTATAAACATATTTTCTTAATTTCAAAATATGTTTCAGTAGCAAATAGTTTGAAAACATTCCCTTACCAACTCCAACCTAAAGTTGCTATTCCTTTTTCGATAACTAGGATTATCCAATCCGCTCTGTTGAAGACAGGCATAAACTTGCTGCTCAGGGAAAGTTTGTAACTACTGAATTTGAGCCATGTTTTGATGCTGCTGATTTCATTAGAGCTGGAAGAGATATCTTTGTGCAAAGGAGCCAGGTAAACGGAGCTTTCTTCCAACAGTTTTGCTATCTGAATGATTGATACTTGTACTTAGGTCTTTTTGGATTCCTGAGCAGCATTATAATAAAAGTGTTGACAGAAGAAGCTGCTATTTGTAGAATGTCTGGTGTACAGGACTGTTTTACAGATAAACAGCTAAAGGCACAATCTTCTATTATTTTGACTTAAAATATTTATTTAAATAAAACTTTAGACAAACTAAGCTTGGATGCAGTTTTTCTAGCTTACTTTGTCCTGTTTTCAGGTTACGAATTACATGGGCATTGAATGGATGAGGCGACATCTTGCACCAGACTACAGGGTGCACATAATCTCCTTTAAGGATCCTAACCCTATGCACATTGATGCCACTTTTAATATCATTGGACCTGGTCTCGTGCTTTCTAACCCAGACCGTCCCTGCCATCAGGTAAAGGTGTAGCAGAATGGAAAGTGTTTTGTTTTTAAAAATGACGCAGCTGGATTAGGTCTCTAATGGGTAATGGCTCATTCACACATTTATTTTGTATGCACTTGAATAATATTTAATTATTGAATTTAAATAGCACTCAGTTGTTCAGGAACTTAGAGAGGTATTTGCATCTTGACTTTAGAACTTTCTCAGCAGCGCAGTGACCGTTGTTCTCCCACAGTTTCCTGCTATTTCAGAGGGGCGGGTGAAAGGGGGAAGCTTTTCTTTAAAGTCCTGTCCGGCCAGGCTGGTTATTGAGTTTTTGGAATCGGAGCTCCACCTCGTGGTAACGCTTGAGCTCTTCCAAGTATTCGGATAATGAAGTTGAAAATTCTCCTCAGCCAAATTATCCTCCTCTTATTTTTAACTTAATTGTGTAATTCTTAGGGACACAAATTAGTCCATACAATGACTTTGTTTTCTTCCCTTTGTTAAATAAATGACATTTTTTTATGAAACATGATGCAAATATAATTTTATGTGGTGTTTCTGGTGTGTTTGTTTCTGCAAATGGCAGTGTAATTCATATCAATGGCTTTTACAGTCATGTGGGAAGAAATAATAGAAAAAATAAAGAATTTAATACTTTCGGACTGTTACTAATATCTTTACTTCACAAGCTCCAAACTGCATGTGTTGCCTTTTGTCTTTAACATATCTCAGTATAAATAGCATAGACAAAACCAGCAGAAAATGCTAGCGGTATGCAAAGTTTGAAAAGGCTTTAAAAAAATGCTTGAATGAAAACTTGTATGAGTTTGTAGATGGGTCTTGAATGAGGGCAACAGTAGTGATGAACAGAGGGAAGGGAATGTCATGTATATTGAAGTAGCGTGAGAAATGTGATATAGGTTGGAGGACATAATGTGATACTTTAAGACTCGAATTAAATTGCTCTTTCAGATTGAGCTTTTCAAGAAAGCAGGCTGGACTGTGATTCAACCCCCAGTGCCACTCATCCCAGACGGTATATTCACTCTGTCTTTTTCTAACAATTCCAAGAGTGTTCTTAAGATAATATGGGGCAACACTGGTACAGTAGAAGGTTCATTCTCATGTGTTTAGATCACCCGTTGTGGATGTCTTCTAAATGGCTCTCCATGAATGTCCTAATGTTGGATGAGAAACGTGCGATGGTGGATGCCAATGAGACATCAATTCAGAAGATGTTTGAAAATCTGGGTATGTCCTAACATATATCAACATATATTAAACCAAAATGATTGTGATACCAGCTGTGTGCATCAGGATGAACAAAGGTTTTGCTTAAAGTAGTCAAAGCAGCTAGCACTAGAAAAAGTACTCAAAGAATTGGATTAGCAAGTAAGAATCATTCAGTGATATCTCTCCTGAATACTTCAGTCATAGAAATATGTGCTTTTTACATCTTATGTCACTACAGCTTGCAGCAAATAAAGGTATGAATAGCAATTAAAGTTACTGCTAGCATCTTTTGAATGACCTTTTTCAATGTAAAACTGTTCAGTTCGGTGATCAAAATCTGTCTTGGAGAGGCTGAGTGTGCATATTGCTCAGTGATGTAGAGCTGGCTATCCCTCATTGCCAAAATGCTTCAGATTTTTCTAGTTTCAAGCTCAATGTACTTCAAACTGTCAAATTAAGACAATTTAACCCACGTATTTCTGCTCCTTTATGGAGAATTTCAGTTCTGTGAGATGTAACCTCATGATAGGGTGGAATTCATTTAGATATGCGGTGGTAGGAGAATAGTAATTGAATATAAAATCTGAAAGTCTTATTATGCACTGCTCACTGCAAAAACAAATAATAAACACTTAAACTGAACTCATGCATTTAATCCAACTACTTCTACCGTGCTGGGAGGGAAATATGTAAGTAAATCTACTTGTGGCTCATAGTTGGTTAGTAGGAAGGTGGCCAGGTTGCTTGGTGCTACTGCTGCTTACCAGCTGACTATTGCTGCTGGATAAGTACATGGTGATGTGAAACTTGACAGGATAGAAAGAAGACTGGTGGGTTGATGCAAAGTCAAGAGAAGTGAGGGAATCATTGTGTTACAGAGTAAAAGATAATACTCCCCAGTAGCAGAAGACTCCTTTAAAGGGACAAAAATGATGGGAAGGAGAGAATGATCCAAAGGTGGCAGATAGCAACTGTGAAAGAAGAAGGGTTGGTGCCATGGATGTGAGTGCACTTACTGAAGCTTCCCTCAAATCTGAGATGATTGCAGGTGAGAACCATGCAATCTAATGCTTTAATCTGCTTTTAAAGACTGGCAACCCTTAGTAAATCCCTTCGCTTTCCAGTCTCAGATTGTTTTAATTTTCTGCATGACCAAGGAGTTGAGGATTTATAAATGCTTGAAAGTATTTGAAAATGAGGCTATTGATGCTAATCATGACATATCTTTTGTGCTTGAACATCACATTTTGGATCAGTTCTAGATAAACTTCTGTAGTCTGTAAGTTTCTAGAACTGAAATGGGTCTATTGGGAATACAACTACTGCTGACCTATATGATAGATTCCACTGAGCTGCTCCTTAGCTCTTGAAAGTAGCAAGAAGCAAAAAGGCAAGCTTCATAACAGAGAAGTCTTCTGATCATAGTCCATCTGGCAGGATTTCATATAAGCTGACCCACAGCTGAAATATCAGAGTAAAAAGAAGTGGGAGGAAGCTTAACCTAGATAGTAAGGACAACAGACTCTTTCCCCTTTCATGGAAAAAGAGATTCAGAGCTCTGTATTTTGAATGCTGCTTTTCTTGAAAGAGCACTTTCAGTGTCTGAACCATAAATGCTCAAACAGTTTAAAGTAAGTGTGCCTTGGTCATATATTGTAGCAGAATTTCAGCTAATTCTTCACGTACTGCAAAACCTGAACTTATCTTTTTATTATTGGCACATCATAACACCTCAAACACTGGCTGTCTTCCACATGTTGTTATTCCTGAGGGTATCACTGGAATAAGCAAGCCAGCCATCTTCCTAGCTTGTTCTCTGCCTCAAATACGGGAAAATAAATTCTTAACAAAGAAGTAAGAAATACTTTCAGTACTTGCATCTAGCTGTATGATCTGCTGAAGCATTATCTAATGTTCTGATCAAAGCTTACCACATGCATTTGAGATTTTAACTTTAAAGTATGTGATGTATGTTTCTTGCAGGCATTTCTACAATTAAAGTGAATATCCGCCATGCCAATTCACTGGGAGGTGGTTTCCATTGCTGGACATGTGATATCCGCCGCCGTGGTACCCTGCAATCTTATTTTGACTAGTTGGGAGCCACATTAGTAGCAATGGTTCAGCTTCTAAAATAAGCATAGGAAATGAGCAAGTTAATTTCACTTTTGTTAAAATGACTGCATGAGCTTTAGTGCTTGATCCAATGGTCTGTAAATGATTTATTCTTATATACTCTTTACTTTCAGCGGTATAATTGAAGCTACTTCCATCAGTACAGGTTTTCTGGCTCCCTTTTTGAAAGACATCCTTCATCTTTTCACATTGGCCTTGAATGTAGAAACTTGACAAGCTAGCTAAAAGGTCTTGCTAGAATAGCTTGGCCACTAATTTTGGACATCTACCTCTGTCTAGTTACTCTATCAAATAGGCAGCTTGAAATGTTAAACTTGAATGATCTTTTTTTATTCATTTTAATCAGTCTAATATATTTGTATGTAATGAGCTAAAGTAGATGCAACTGTACAGATCTCTTATGGAACCAAATAATTTTATAATGTTTTTCATGTTAAGCCATACAGATATTTACAGAGAATTTCCAATATGAACTCACTTGTAAGGTTTGTTCACTTGCCATGTCCTCCTACATTTTCTTCTGATGCATGTTGTGCATTGAATACTTTTTTATATTGCTTTTTGTATTGCTGAAATTGCTTTTTATTTAACTTTTACGTGTAGAAATGACAGCTAATATTCTGCTTGTACAGGTTTCACCCTGAATTGTTTACATAACTTAAAAAAGCACAAAACAAAAGAACCCACAAGCAACACCCCTGTAACCCTAAACCTCTGACGACTTACAATCCCTTCGTCCTTCAAGTGTAGCAGATACAGAAAGATGTACCAAACATGCCAGATGCTGGAAAGGAATTTGAGTATTGATTACTGAATATGTACTTTTTATGCTAATAAAGGGTTTTCTTGCATTTCCAATTTGTTGCCCATCTGAAAATGAGTGAGAATGAAATACCTGGCTGTGTACATGTTTGTAGGATACAGATGGAAATAAAGCATTTACATGGATTTATTTTTTTTTTTCTGTAAAACGTATAACATCTTACATATGGCTGAAAGCCTTACATATCGCCTTGTACTGTATTGTTCCTATAGTGTATTTCTGCTTCTGTTTTACACAGATATATGACTGGTAGGGGAAAGCAACGCTGACAGATGTTTCTTACCAGAGTGTGGAGGAATCTGCTAAGTTATACAGTGCATAACATGCTTATATATAGCCATATGGCCCTATTTTAGACAGAGTTGGGTAGGACTTAGTAGGTTGTATGTCAACAATCTAGAATGCTTTAAGCTGTGCCAAACTGGAGGAACTAATTAGCTGCCAGCATTTGACCACATAGAGATGGTCCTTCTTTTCCCTTTGAAATCAAGGCTCTTCAGGCAATAGAAATTAATTTGAGTCTTCCTATAACCAAGTTTTGCTTTCCAATATTGCATATGGAGCTGGACAGCTATGTAGAGGAGCATGCGCAGCAAATCATCTTTCCTGTTGTTCTGCGTGTTCTAGTGCTCAAATGATGTCTGTGTGTTTGTGCTTGGCATATTGTATCACAAGGTATAGCTGAAACCATTACAAACTCTGGCCAAATACAGATTAGTAGCAAGGCACATGCACCCCTCATACTTCCAGGATTAAGGATACTATATTTTCATATCTTGTAATATATGACCCCTACTTGACAGGGGGGTTGTGATTTATGTGAACATTGCTAATGCTCTGACTTCATCTCAGTTTACTCTTCTGAAGCAATTGTGGTATAAGACCATCACGGCTTCTAATTTTTCTCCCTAAATTATCGTGATTGACCTACAGTGATGGAAGTGCCATGACCTCAGTTTTTCCTTTCTCTGGAAAACACACTGCATCTGCTGTGATATGATTAATCATTTATTTCTTGTTCTTCAGAGCAATAGGAGAGGAAGGATTGGTGGGGACATCTGCCTGGTTATTCTGATAATGAAGGTGCAGTTCCTTAAAAAATAGCATAGACTGGAGATTTTTGTCATCAGAGGGAAACACTCAAGACACATTTAGCTTCAGCATTAGACTAATCTTTAGTTAATTCTCAGCTAAAGTTTTTCAGTTACTACTGTTTGTATGCTGTTCTGATTCGTAGTGTTGAATTGAGGCATGGGTATCCAATGGTGAATATGACTGGAAAACTGTAAAGAAGCTTGGGTAGTTCCGTATACCCACATGGGAGAAATGCAAAAAGCAAATGGCCAAAAATCCAACGAGGACTGTCATTCACCCTTCATCCCTTTCTGTTAAGAATTCTTTTTTAGCCTTTTCTGTTTTGTATGGATTCTCACCTCCCTGATTCTCAGGCTCTGTTGCCTGTGGGCTGTTTCTTTTTAGGGATGTGATCACTTCCATGGAACCATGTACTCTTTGAATCTACTCGACACTTGCATATTTTCCTAGGGTTCTAAAGAAAGTGTAGTAATTATTACTTTGTTGACAAATATACAAACTCTATTGCTGGCACAAAGCTGTCTTTACAACAGGCCTGTCTCACTGCTTTTTTTTTATTTCTTTGTTGTGGGAAGCTGAACTAACCCAACCAAAAAAAGAAAGTACTGACTAAGAAGTTTAGGCTTCTGGTTTAACTGGAAAGCAGTGCTTTTACTGTGCTTTCCTATTTAGATCATGACAAAAAGTCAATGTTCAATAATGTCATGGTTCAGCTTTAGCCTTCTTATTTGTAATACTCGCTTGAAAAGCAGCCTCAAGAATTATTATTATTATGACTTTCCTTTCATAACCAGGAGTTTTGTTGGTTTGCTCAGGTGAAATTAATGCACAGAGTAGCTGGAATTGCTCCTTTTCTGTACCCTTTAGGGCAAACTGCATTGTGCTTAAAAAAATCTGGGTATAGCCTCAAAGGATTTATTTTCCATTTATAAAAGAAATTCCATTTAGAAAAGGATATTATTCAGCACCAAATTCAAGTGCCAAAACTCTGGCTTTATAAACATTTCAGCCTTTTCCCAGCTTTTTTGCTTCTCTCTTATCAAATGCTCCTTTTTCATCTTAAACAGCTCACACAGTACCAAGCCTTTCAGCCTGGAAACCACCAGCATGCTTCTGAAGTTGTTTAGATTTTTTTTTTTCTGTCAGTAATAGAAGTTCTTTTACCTAATACATCGAGGTTTTTGCGTGGTTTGGGAATAGGCTTGTCTCTTAAGTCACTTTCGCTTCCACGAGGAAGGCAGGGTAGTTGTTCCATAAGACCAGAGGCTCTTTTCAATTTCAGTAGCCATGTCAGCATACAGATCAGCAACACACGCTATCAGAAATGCATTTACGGGAGGTATTGTTACTACCGTTGGTTTGGCACAGAGGATCTGGTGGTACAAATTATTTTTTTCTCAAACCTGACTCTTTTGCTGACCTTGAATTGGTCCATTAGCCAATCTGTTTCATGTAAGTTAAAGGGAGCCACACTTAGGTACTCTGTGAGGTGTAGAAATCATTGAACAGTAAGTGCCTGGAAACCGTTCCAGTCTACAAAAATGCTGGAGACTATTTGGGAACCCTGTGGGATCCTAAGTCTTTTCCAGCACAAGACCAGGGAGGACAAAATTTGTATCTCTTCTGCAGCCACAGTATTTTCTCACCAGTGGAGGGAGAATGAGGATTTATTCACGTACATGTTTACAAATGTCCCTGAGGTATGCATGTCTGTATTACCAAATCTGAAATTACCATGTCTCACAATTCCTTCTCTCCTATTAGTGCTATTTGGCGATATGATTGTGCTGCTATAGGAGAGAATTTATGAAGTGGACAATGTAGTGAAAAAAGTTCAAAGGCAAATTTTAAAGCTTTAGTGTTCTGTCTTCATAGTGGAAAAACTTGAAAAATGCTGATGAGAAGCAACACTTTCCCCAGTAACCCATTCAAGAGGGAGTGATGCAGAGACTGCAAAACCTTCAGAGGAATGATGAAGGAAACATGGTATATGGTATTGTTATGGTTGATAACATCGCATAATATTAATACATATAATCTTCTGAGTTATTTTTATTCTTGCAGAGAGAGGTCAGACAGTGTTACAGTTGGTTTTGGTTGGACAAGACCCTGGAAATAGGTATCTATGGTGGGAAACAGAAGGGCTTGGGTTCTGCTGTGATACCTAACTACAAGCAATGTTTGAGGCCAAATTACAGGTGGGCAAAAGGACACTACTAGCCAGAGGGAGCAGGAATGATGGTGTTTGACCACGTCTGTTTCAGGCTGCAGTGTATATGAAAGCAAATTAAAGGTGAGTTGGATTTGAATTCTCCCTTATTTGATTTTCAGAGGCTGAGAAGGCCCTAAATACTTTGCTGGGCAAAAGGTCAGCTTCAGCTTTCAAAACAGACAGCACTGTCAAAAGAAGCAGCAGAAATACAGACCTGACTGGGAGGCCTAAAATACTGCATCAGTCAGAGCCCTAAGGAGAGGTGATAAATCTGTTGCCTCTCTAGGGAGTGTTTCTGGGTGAGGTCAGGTCATCTGCAGCAGATTAACCAACCACTCTCTGGGCAGGGTCCCTCGAGGGCTGGTATTTCCTTCCTTTTTGCTCCTGAAACTCAGTTGTAGTAAGCTCACTGTTTATGAGAAGGCAGTGTATCTGTATAAAGTTCTGTAATAAAGTTTTTCATGTCTGTCTTTCAAAACAATACAATTTTTAAAGTATCAGCACCAAGCCAGAGAGGATGTGGAAAAAAGGTAAAAGTCTTTGAGACAGGGATAGCCTCCTGTTGTAGTTCATGGTTGGGAACATCAAGTGCTGATATGATATGAAGGGGGAGAAAAGGGTTGCCCTACTTAGTGGGCAGAATGGAAAGAATTGTTTTCTCCAGTCAGTTGCTTCAGGCTGTGTCTGTGCTAGCAGAAAATGGTTGTTTCTTGTTTCTGTATGTCATGAACGTTTCTGCTCTTAAAATACTCTTTTGTCTCTGTTTCTTGGAACCATATGATTAATAACCCAAACTGCAAAGCTTGGTGGACAGTTCTGCAACTGCTATGTTAATCTTAAAAAGGCTGATGTCTACATGCCTCCATGTAAAATTAGTCTTGGTTTTAGATCAAAAATTATGCTCACTGGTTTTTTTTTCCTCTGTTTTTATACAGTGCTGGTGGAAGTTGGACTGTTGGAGCCACAGATATTTCTGCTAGTCAGAGGTGCTGTTACAGTTTAATTCCCTGTTCCAGCCTCCCAGACTGGCTGAGGCACTTTATTCCTGCTAAGGAGAGAACCCAGTATGTTTAGCTGTGCTGAAACGGCCAGGATATCTCTCAGTCTCTGGCATTTATCACTTCCCAAGAGGGTCTGTTTCAGCTTTCCTTTTGATAGAGCGTTCTCCGAGCTTAATTAAGCGGGCAGGAAATAGCTTTATGATAATGAAAGATGTCCCAAGTTAGTAGTTCATTCATTAGTTTATAGCAAACTGTCACAATTTATAAGTTAATGAAGCCAGATGTATGAATGAGGAACAGAACCTTCTAAACAATTTCTTACTACTGTGTTATTTTCATAAGCTTGATAGTATGATTAATTGGGCAGCTCCACAAAAGATGGACTAGCAAATTCAGTGCATGTTCTATAACAGCTTACATCATCTCCCTGCTCCCTCTGTCTTGAAGAACAAGAATGAGGGAGAAGCTGTTTGGTTGAGACCCAGACAGGCTAATATGAAGGTGACTCCAACTGAGAGGGATAAGCAGGAGGAGGAACTGGCAGATAGTAAGGTAACTCCCTCAGGTATGCTCATTTGTTTGTTATCTACATGGATGATTGAGGACCTGATAGATTTAACTGTGCTTCTGCAGGTTCCCATGTAGAAGAAAGAATAGAAATACTAGTTGGTGTTTCTGTGTTGGCATCTCATTGGTGTTGTTTCCTGATGTGTAATATACCTGTCCTGCTTTAGAGAGATTTGTATCTTTGCCTTACCTGTTTAGGATATGAGATGTTAAAGTGACAAACCCAGTGTGACTATAGCTGTGGCCTTGCCACAGTTTAAGACACATGAAGAAAGGCAGATTCTAAGAACTGCATGTGGGGCAAACAGAATTATTAGAGCCAAATAATAAGAATAGGTCTGTACTTAAAGATAGACAAAAGCACCTTATGGGGCTTAGATGCACACACATCTTAGCAGTATAGTGGACATGATGATCTCTTGTCCTACCCCTTCTACAGCTCTGACCATAAGATGTGACAGTTGGATTTGAACACAGATGCAGAATGTCGCCATTGCCTGGTACTTCTTTCTGTCTGATTTAGTAGGATGTCAGATCCATGTTCCCAGGCACAAAGGATAACACAGAGCAGTGTGAGGGGAATGAAGGCTGAGTTGTTGAAGGCTTTGGATGGGTGTGTCTGTGTATAGTCCTTGAGGCAACTGAATTCCTCCTTGGCTTTCCCTACAGCTGCAGGGAGTGAGGTGGAGGAAGGGTGGTCATTGTGGCTTGGCTGCCCTGCAGCTGCTCCATGACTTAAGGAGAGCAGTAAGTGTTGTTTTGTTTTTTTAAAGTCATACCTAATCTTCCACTTCTAAATTACGGTTCTCATCCACCCTGCTTTACACACTCAGTATCGCCTCTATCTTTTTATTTTGTGGTCACCACTGTGTCACGTAAATTTTGAACTCGTTTATGGACTTGGACTTACGCACCTATTTTATTGTGACAGCGTGCTGCTTTTGGCTGGGATAAAGTTAATTTTCTTCATAGTAGCTGGTATGGGGTTATGTTTTGGATTTGTGCTGGAAACAGTGTTGATAACATAAAGGATGTTTGGTAGTGCTGAGCAGTGCTTGCACAGCATCAAGGCCTTTTCTACTTCTCACACAACTTCACCAGCAATAGGCTGGGGGTACACAAGGAGTTGAGAGGTGACACAGCCGGGACAGCTGACCCCCACTGACCAAAGGGATATTCTACGCCATATGATTACAGCAGCACTAGAGGGTGCTGCTGTAATGTCAGTAGCTTTCCTCCAGTCTACCCTAAGGGATGTTTTAGAACAATTTGTTTATTCGCCTTGTTCCTGTTGATGTTTTGATCAAAGTCAGTGAAAACACCTCAAAATGTTTATCACATGTAGGTATCATTTGTTTGATCGCACATAAAGTGCTATTTCTCAGCATTCTGTATATGTGAAAGCAATTGCTGTGGACTACAAGGATGCAGTTGGACATTTGCTTAAGGGCTTGCTGTATTGTTTAGGCTTGCATAGGCTGCCCGAAATTACATTAGGGTCAAACGAGGATTGATCTCTGCCTTTTTAAACCTCCCTTACACGGACTGAGCACCACAAAAAGTGTATGGACATAGCCATTCATTTTAAAACTGTGGCTCAGAAGCCATACATTGTTAGGGTTGTTCCCCATTATCTTAGATCCCTCCTTGGGGTTCAGTTCTGCCTCCCTCTCTACAGGAATGTATGTAGAAATGCTGGTATTTCATTGAGCTGCAATACAGGTGAGATTTCTGTGAGTGATGTCATTTTTCTCAGCGGTTCCTGTTCCCTCAGGTAACAATTCAGAATATTTCCTTCTGTTAAGGAAAATATACTGCTAGAAATATACAGTGTATTTGGTAGAACCAGTAGTTAACATAGTCTGGAAGCTATTCACATTACCCTTAAGAAATTCCAAGTTGTTAGGACAAAATAGAATTTGAATTTGTTTCTGCAGAAGCAGCAATTTCCTGTGAATTGCACATTATTTCTTCTGCAAGTTGAAGTCTTGTCTTGGTAGTGCATCAGTGATGTGCTTTTGAGCAGCAAATTTAAATTCAGACACAATCTATCCTCTGCTCTTTTCTCTATATTACTTCTGAGTCAGCAAGGCACTGAAATAACTGTGAGGTGACCTGCTTGATGTGTATAGGGATGCTGAGTAGAGTTCGGCCTACCTTAGCTGTAATACTGAACAGTGTTCAGTGACCCAGGTTCTGTTACACAGCTCATGTAAAATTATGCCAGAACTGTTAGTTTTTTCTGCAGTTGGCTGGTGAGCAGTAAGGTCACTGCTGAGTGTGTGACATCCATGGAGAATAGGAAGTAATAAAGTTTTTTTTATTTAATATTTTTACAAGTACCATTACTTAATACTTTGTGATGTCAGTATCTAATATTTAATGCATGCAAGTATTTGGTTTACCGCAGGCTTTCCTCACGCCGGGGAATAAATGGTCATTGCTTCCTTCACTATGGTAGTGGCAACAGTAATTTTTTCTGGGTGTGTGGGTTTGCTGTTCCCAAGTGTCATCAATTTTGAAGACTGAGGAATTGTACAAACCCACCCTTCCTTTCTGAGCAAAAAAGCATGAATTAAATTGCTTTGATCTTGTGGTGGGCTGGACTTTTCTTGGGATGGCTGACGTCAGGAAGCTGGCATCTAATGTTGCAAGGTGTTTGTGGTGCCATAGAGAGTTCCTGAAAAGAAGGGTGAAATGGGGTGGCTGTCTTGGTTTGTAACAAGGCAAGGAACAACCTTGTTCTTCTGCAAAGCAAAGGCCTGCTAGGAGTCTCCTGCAGTGCCTTGTTCATCGTATGTAATGTAGCTTTGTTTTGAAGGGATAGGTCCCTCCAGCTCCTTACCCCAACCCTATTTGCAAATCCCCATTCCTTGGAAGAACTCAAGGGCTGTCAGAAGGATGGTAAACACAGTCATGACAGGAGAAAAAAAATGAATTGCAAAGGCTGAGTTACTTGGCCATGGTGAAAGAGAAAATCAGACAAGACATGGAGATAAATAATGTCTTCTGTGTGTGTGGCTTGTACTTTATATCGCCATTCTCTTTTCTATATATCCAGTAATGTGTGGTAAATGTGACACAGGCCAAGAATGAAAGAGGATTGCAGTGGTTGTCCTTATCAATTAGGCAGTTAGGCAGTGATTTCACAATTGTAGCCCATTTTCTTCATTGTGGAACTAAGAGATGGGCTGTACTGCATCAGGACTGTCTGCAAACACCAGCATATCCAGATTCTGCCCCCGCTTTTGCTAACAGATAAGCGCAGTATGATGCAAAATAGGATTTCTTTCCTAAACAAGAAGAGATTTATAATGGCCAAACACTCAAGGTATGCCTGGCAAATACCAAACCGTAAACCCTTTGCAATGATCTTCAGGATGCAGTCATTTCTGTGATAGCTTGTGAGTTCAGCTCACAAGCCTTTCCTAAGTGGAACAAACAGGTTTATTTCACTATATACTAAGAGTCTGTGTTTTCTCCCAGCATCCTTGATCCCTGCCTTGCAGCTTATCTCAGGAAGTTAAAAAATGTAAACCTTTAGTTTAATGTTGACTAATAGCATTAAAGTTAGAGCGGGATGTCCATTAACCTGTTCTGACATATTTACTTGTGGCAGCAGCTTGTTACTGATGGGCCGGGGCAGGCTCTGTAATGGGCTGCCTTATCAGGGCTCTGGTCAAAGGCCTGTAGGACCTGAGGTCTGAGGTTTTTGCTTGCGCCAGCTCTGTGTTCATCTGAACATCCAGCTTGGTGAGGTGTGAACAGTGTTGAGATATCACTGATGGCCCAGCATTGCCAGGTCTGGGGCAGCTTGGAATAAAGCCTCTCCCTTCTCTGCAGCACTGGCAGCTTTCCTCTGGTGGGACTTCTTGATAGCATGAGCTTGGCCAGGAGCTTTTTCTCAGCAGGGTACTTGCAGGATCTCTCATGCCTCCTGGACCACCTACTTTCATGAACCTGACATCCCCTCTCTCTTGAGTTTACTAGAGGCTGGCCCTATTGCAAGGAAATCAGGCAGAGCCCGCAGGTAATACAGTGCAATTTCCTTCTGAAATAAAATGAGAAATAGTTTTTAGCTTTCCCTGCTGGTCCAGAAAAAATACCAGTCATTTCAGGCATGTTTGTGATGCTTTCTACTTGCCTCTGCTTTAGAAATGCAAAGAGTTCTTCTGTCTATAAACCCTTCCATTTAACAGTTCCTCCTGCAGAGGTGAGTGGTGTTGTTGCCTGCTCCCTGAGGGAGAGAGCTCAACTGCACCATGCTGCGGGCTCCTGAAATAAAAAAGGAAACTGGTACCCAGCTGCTACAGCTCTCACTTCCTGATCTCCACTCCTGGACTGTACTTCAAAGCCATCTTTAGACTCATCTGCACTTTCCCTTTTTCCTCTTCTTTCCTTTCCCGGTGGACTTTGACATCAGGACTGCAGATGTACAAATGTGCTGAAAAGTTCAGTTTCTGGCTTGGTACCTGGGGCAAGATACTCCAGCCCCAAGTCACCTTCTGACATGGGGAAGAGCAGTCACCCTTGTTTTATAGGGGAAAACCACTGAGCTGCAGACACGAATGTCTGGCCTGTCATTGCCCAAGCAGTTAGTGACTCATGTGTAGGGAGAGTCCTGATTTCCTAAATTAGTCTGAAGTAAACCAAGCTGTGGGCTATCCTTCCTGTGATCTAACACAGCTTGGAACAGATGTCTGGTTTATGCTAAAGGTTGAAGCTGAAAACCCTGTGAGTTTGCTTCTCCACAGCAACCATAGGAAAGTTTATCTTACATTATGCTGCGTATGGGGAAAGTGTTTCCTTTGATTGCTCTGTTTCAAATTAGGAAATGGCCAATTCAAAACCAAAAAACCCTGTGAAAATTACTGCCACAGAATGTCATCAAAGCAGAAGACGTAGCACGGACACCTACGTGGATAATGAGATGCAGTGCTTTTCCTTGCTATTTAGTGCAAGCAAACTTCAGAAGGCTAGTTTTGCCTGCTCTGGAACATAGCTAATATTTCACTAAATGGGTGACCTGTAAAGAGAAAGCAGAGAAAAAAACAAAATGCAAAGCAGTTTGATAATTTGGGCAGGCCCTTGCCTGTGCTCTTTAAAACTCAGCAGGCAATTAGTGATCAGATTTTTGCCCAAGAGAGTAAAACGAATCATGGAAATCAGTCCTCGAAGCTGCTACAATAAACAACCCTTGTGAATAATTGGGGCAAAGATTGGTATAGTTCCTACCCCTACCCTGTTCCGTGTCTTATACTCTGCCCTAGCTGGACGGAGGGGGTGGGCAGAGGGACCCCAGGGAGTCTTCCTGCAGCACTGTGAGGGCTACAACAGGCAGCCAGGATCAGTTCTGGAGAGGCTGTCCGGTTCTGCACTGTGAAAGCTCTTCAGCTGTCTGAAAATGACCTGGGCATATAAGATCACAGAAAGTGAGATTTAAACTCGGTGAATATTCATAGCAGCAGTCTGTGTGTAGCAGAATCTTCCAGTTGGGAAGGGAGTACCTTGGCTGGTTGGCTGTTGGTTGGATAGTGAGTTCATGAGTGAGCCTCAAATTATTTCAGACTTGCTGAGCTATGCTGCCACAATGGAACGAGCATGTGCCCGGGGCCTGGAGGACTGTAGGCTTGTGGGTTGGCCACTGGGAGAAGCCTGAGGTGGTGTTACACTAGTGCCCACACCCTGCGGGGGTAAGTCAGCTTTGCTGTAACTTCAGCTTCTGTGGGCAAATAATAGGAGTTTGTGTGTCAGTGGACAGAGATACAAGTTTGATGAAGATATTGGATATAATCAGTGCACAGCCACCTGTTCTTGTGCTGAGTATTACTAGTCTTGCAGCTCATGTGGGGAAACTGAGGCACAGAGCTTTTGATTCACCTCTCAAAATCACTGAATCGATGGCAAAGACAGATTAGATTGCTGGTTTCCAAATCTGCACTCTTATGCTTTACTGCCTCTCCATAAAGAGACATCTTTACCCCTATACTTTGTGCCTGTTTGTTTGTCATTTGACTTCACTTCTTTGAAATAAATATATAATCAACAATGCATACCCCTGGTTCAGAGTTAGACATACACTACTCACAATTCTTGCAGGCCTGAAGCTATTCATGTCATAGCCTAGACAAACACTTCTAGTTACCAACGAGTTTGTAAAATGTAATCTCAAACTCCTTGAAGACCAATTTTAATTAAACTGCTGAGAAATATCTCATGAAAGTCAATTTGATTAACGAAAAGATCAGTATATAATTAAGCATGTGTGATCTGAAGCAAATCACTTGCACACTTTGTGCTTCAGGGGCAGAAGGAGGTCTACAAATCAGATCGCTGTAGTGCTGTGTTTTAACAATGCTGCCAATATGAACGTCTGAATAAAAGTATTTTATATTTTGACAGAATTAACTTTAATCTTTCTGCATAGTTGCCACCAAAAAAAAAGTTCAGGCCCGGCAGCTGCACTGAAAATGAAGCCATGTGTGTCTTTAAATAGATGCCAGAGGTCACAGTCCGTTTCGAAATTTTAGGGCAGCAGCTATCTGCAGTGGCACTGCCTGATACGCAGTGTAAACAGAACAAAGAGGATTGATCTTTTGTTACCTGATTTTATTTATATTTATTGTAACCCCTCTCTATAACATGTATGGTAAGTTTGGAGAGAAATGTCATGTTCTAAATTGAGCATGTTCCTTTAGGTACGTGGTTGCTCCATGCCCTGAGAAAAACAATCTGTTTGCTTAAGAAAGCTCCCTTAGGCAGCCCTATGGTATAGCCTGATTTTTACTGACTCTGGCAGGAAACTGAGGGCTATTTTGTGAATTTATCCCTATTTTATGTAGACTTTAGAGAGTGAAACTTTTTTAAGCTGAACATGTGACAGATGAAAATCTTTCTGGTCCTGAATGGGAGCTCATGGTCTCTGCTGCGAGGGACCCTGCTGGGTTTACCCACCCAGCCTGCTGGGGCACTCGGGTCTGTTCATCCTAAAAGGGAGACTTGCTTAGGGATTTGACCCCAATGGGATTTGCAAACAGAGCTTTGTGGGTTTTTATGTGACCTACACCATGTCTTGCTGAGAAGTTTGCATCGAGCAAATTGAATGTATCGCAGCTCAGAACAATCAGCTCCCTGCCATCCTTTCAGGGTTTCTTTCATCTAGTAAAAATATTTATTTACCCAAGCAACGAGTTGAATGTAAGTTGGCTTTATTACTGCAGTGACGTGGAATGGTTGGTTGCTGGGTGACCTTGCTTCTGATTTTATGGTCTAGGCCAGCTCTCCCAGCAGAGATGTGTGGCCACGTATTGCACTCTGTTGTCAGGCTTCTTCTGAGATGATCAGAGAGGTTCAGTGTCAGTTCTCCTATAGTCCTGAGAAGCTGTAGACATTTGTCATTTGTATGTGAAAACCTGGATCTGCAAAAAAAGCCTGAGGAGATAAATGTCTGACAAGAGGAGCTATCAAGGCTTAGAACAAAGGCCATACTGTGTGAAATCCAGCAAGGAACTGGGATCTGCGTCCTTGGATTAGAACAGTGAGCATAAAAGTGACGTGTGGCTTACTGCAGAGCTTTCACAAACTGGGATACTAGAGCCTGCATGGTTTGGTTTGGTTTTGCCCAGAGGGTGATTTAATGTTTTTCATTGGAAACCAAAGTTTTGCAACTAATCAGACATGGAAGAAAATGAAGGCGTGAATATTTTGGAAATCATCCCTATCTCTAATGGTGCTTGGTACCAGGTGAGGACTTATTCCCCTCCTTCCCAATTACGGAAAATACTATCTCTTTCTGCTGTTTACAAGTGACTTCAGTAAACCATTGCCCTTGGACCAGACTGAACACCACCTTTGCATCAGCCCTTGTAAACAACTTCAGAAATTCCTTAGAGCAAGGTTGTGCTAAACATTAGAAATAGAAATGAAATGGTAATGTGTGTGGTTAAGCGACTGTCGCCCGCCTTGCTGGAAGTTTCAAATATCTGAGTAACTACAGGTTTCTGTGCTGTGGAAACTACCAAAATAGTTTTCTTAGGTGCTTGAAAAATCCAGAAGTTTCTTGTAATTTTAGCAAAGCCACTGCTTTAAGATTTGCAGGGCAATTGTGTTTAGTGAAACCACAGCAAGCCTGCAGTTAGATAAGCATTAATTTGGGCAAACAAATTGACCATTTAACTGCATGGAACTCAATGTCCAGAAGCGAACTCCTCATATTCTCCCAGAGCTCGCTTGAGAGCATTTAACCTTCCTAATGGGTCAGCTCTGCTGCTTGTGAAATCCCGGACAATGAGGTTCTGAGATTGTTTTCTGTTTGCTTGTGTTTGTAATTTGATCTCATGTAACAACATTGTCCTCAGCTCACATATAACCACAGGGGTAGCTCTGACATCCTGTCTGAAAAAAACCTTGTTGTTTCCTGTGCTTGAAATTTGAAAGATTTCCAATTTGGACAGGTTAGCATGTTTATATTCATCTCATCCTGTTACATGAAATTAAATGATTAGTATTCTGGGAGCTGGGCATTCTACCTCCATTTTGATTTCCCTGAAAATACTGGGGTGTTTTGTCTTCACAAATTTTGGAGGGGACTAGTGGAAGTTTTGCTATTGCCTGTGCTGAGGCCAGGATTTCAGTCCAGACATTCATCTTTGGAGAAAGAGTCTCTGGGAGATCATGTCAGGAATGTGCCAGTTTAGATTCTAGCTCAGAATTGCCTTTTCTTGATAGGAGTTACTGACAGAGTAACAGTAATTAAGACAGAGAATTTGGGAAACTGGCAATCTGCTAAATAGTTTGTTGTTCATTAAAAACATTCTTGGTGAATACAGAAACGTGTGTATCTAATGAAAATATGTCTGCTTTCAAGAGCTGGTCAAGCAAAAGAAATATAATCCCTTGTCCTGTTGGAACATCTGCTGGGCCTTGATTGCTTGGTGCATCTCCTGCAGTACTGCCCAGACAGTGGCCTCATTAGTGCTTAGGGTCCTGCACTGGAGTGTCTCCAACAAAAATATGCGTTGCTGTTGCTGTTTGCTATTTTCATTTTCTTGTTTACAAAGTTGGCTATCCAGTGAAAAGACAGAAGCAAGCAACACAAAACAAAAAAGGGATGAAACAATGAGAGCAGTTTGTAAACACTGAGGCTGAAAATTATTCACCCCAAATATTTGGCAAGTGGGCAACAATAACAGAATATGTTCACAGAACTCCAGAGCAGTTTGCAGTCAAAACGTCTGTGTTTTCATAGTATATATTATTGAGCTCAGATCCTGATTCCTGTGGAGGTGGAGAGTTAGAAAGTGAGTTCTGGCAGTAGCATGCAGCTGTACCCCTTGCTCAGACAAACTTCTCTACATCTGCAGGCGTGCCTTGTTTCAAGAATATTGTCACTTTTTTAAACACAGATTTGAGTTCCTGGAAGCCTGGGCGGATGCATGGTTGTGGCAGAAGAGAATATATTGAATAATAATGTGCAGTTTCTCACGGCCTAAAAGTTTGCAGAATAGGTGAAGTATTACATACTATTGTTGCATGGCTCATGGAATATGATTTTTCTTCTGTAAACCTGGGGGTTTTCTAGTTTTTCCTTTAAAAATGGAAAAAACTTTGTTTCCCCTGGGAAAAACTCAGAGGGTTTTTTTCAACCATGTTTTAGTTACATTGAATGTGGTCTAAAACATTTTTCTTCAATGTGATAGCACATTTTTCTCAATAAATACTGAGAAATAATATCAAGAACAGCTGATTAACCAGCTACTTCAGCAACTGCCTTTGCATTTTTTCAAGAGCAAATTTGTGTTTGCAAATAGCATTTTTACATCTTATTGTGGGTACAAATATTACTCATTAGAGCCTGTTTTGTCAGCATCCCAAAACGTGGCAACTGAAGATCCAGCTACAGGTACTTGTGTTTGTGTTCCCTGTCTTAGTGTTTCATTTAAGAGGGTTCAGTCTTGTTTCAAGATGCAAGTGAAAGTGTGTTGATATTCTTTTATTTATGTTTATTATAAAATTATAAAATACTGTCGTTTTGTGTGAGCAGGCTGTGACTCAGCAGGGGGATGCGCGCGCTGGCCTGCACCAGTGCCAGCAGGGCCTTGCTTTCATAGAATTTTAAATGCACTTGTTCTTTTTAAATAAAAAGAAGCTGGTTAGTTATTAACTTGCAGAAATATCTGATTTTAGGGAACAGAAGATTACAAAGCAAACTGGATTTTCACCAGCTCCTGAAGGGCAAATAGTACACTGCATCTGGAGGGGGGAAGGGGAGGAAAGAGAATTTGCTCCTCGCATTTCCCTGCAGTGTGTTTGTGTTGAAGCTTTTGCACTCTCATAGCGCTTGATGTAAATGTTAATTAGCGCTCCAGGGGAAATGTGTTAACAAATGTACCTTTGACACAGGTCCACAGCTAAGCTCTGCTCTGTAGTTGCAGGCTGGAAAGATCAGCTGGCAAAGTAGCTTGTGCTGCTTTTGAGGAAACTTCAGACGTGAGTTCAGCACAGCTTGCTGAACGCTTCGACGCTGTTGCAGCTCGGGGTGTGCTTGCCGCTGTGCAGAGGAGCGCCAGGTAAAATGTGAGCACTTGTAAGAAATAAAGAGCAAACTCCTAGAAAAGGGATACTTCTAGTCATTAACAGGATGCAGATAAATCTGCCTGGGCTACAGCTTTCATGTGATGAGGAAAGAACGTTTTCACTTAGCACAGATTTTGTGGCAGAGCTGATTCCTCCTCCTCCCCCAGAGCTGATCTTGATTAGCAATAACTATGGGTGGTAAAGTCATTACCGTAAGGTGTTAGAGTAGAAGGGTAACAGTAATGCATTCATAAACACATTTACCTCATCACTGCACTTCTTTCCCTTTCCATAAACAGCAGGTCAGAGATTCAGAAATGGAAATCATTTGGAGGGTAGGATTTTTCAGCTGCATTCAAACCTGCCTTAACTCAGGTTAACATATAGATACTGTGGTGGTCTCTGGCCAGATTAATTCCTGAACCTGCCATAACTTTTGTGAAAACATATGTGGAGCCATTTTTTCAAGATTTGGCTTGTTCAGCTGTTCATTGCTGTGCAATATCAAATCCTGACTTCTCCCTTGTGAGGAATAGCTCATATTTAATATGCTTACAGTGAGGATAGTCTAAGGTTAATAACAGCTCTCTGGAAATGAGGTTGGCAGTTTCAGCCCAGCACTCATGAGCCTGCTTGGGGGTTTGTACTAGTGATGGCAAACCCTGATGGAGGAGAGTGCCTGTGTCTCTAGGAGTGAAGGGCAGTGCTGCTATTGGGAGTCCTCCCCTTCCCTGGAACAGGACGTCATGTGAAGGATGCTGGTGTTACGACATGGCTCTTTATCAGCTGGTCTGACCCTGGCACCCCTCTCATGTCACCCTCAGTTGGTATTTGCAAGAAGTCTACCTTTTCCTCCATGTAAAATTATTTATTTCTGGCTTTTTACTTTTTTTTACTCTGGTCCTGTGAGGAGTTTCAAGCCTGTGAGCTGACTGCTGCTGGTGAGGGGCAATCAGTCCCTGTTTTAGAGCTGACTTTGAGGTGTTCAGAGGCTTCAGCAAGAAGGAAGAGGGTGGGCAGAGTGTGGACTAGCACATGTATGGGTGATGGGTGGCCCACAGGGCATAGTGCAGGTTTCCCTAGACAAACCTGACCTCAGGCAGCCGTGGAGCAGCATCACTGCTTTCTGCTCGCTGAATCTCTAGGTATAGGTGTGAGCCAGGCTTCACAGAGTGTACTTGGCCTGCCTGTCTCACTTTGTGCCTTCAGCTTACCGGTCGGCTGTGGTCTGGAATAGCCATGTCTGGCAGAGGGAGTTCATGTGGGCACTCTAATTTTGAAGTGCAGGTGAAGGAAATACCAGTCTTCTCTGCAGTGGGAGATCTTGCTTTAGATCGCTGCTAAATAAATGTGACCTTGGTAAAATATGTCCAAAACTACTAGATGGAAACCCTCCGGCACAGTACTGTACAGGGATGCTGCTGCACAGAAGGAGAGTTATTGTGTTTCAGACTGCTCCCCTCCTTGTCTCTGCAGGGAGCCCCACCTGAGCTCCCAGCCATGGTCTGCAGAGCTGCCCAAACCTACTGTGTGGTGTGGCACCAAGAGAGGATGGGAACCCCCTTGGTGTTCCCACCATGGGCACCCACCACCCCACAGCACACAGGCACCCGAGCTTGTCTGGGACCGTGTGCTACTCTGTTGACTCCATCAGCCCCCCTGTAGGCATGGCTGGATTTTGGCCTCAGCCTATTGGCCTGGGAAGTGGTGACAGAGGTCACACCTAAGCTTCACTGGTTGGTCCTGTGGATGTGTTAAGTCACTTTTTATTAAGAGTGATGGGCTGGGTTGCAGTCTGACTCTGCTTCTGCTGTGAAAAATGTGATGTGGTGGATACTGGGTGCTGGGTTTGGCTGCCTGCAAGTGCTGGTACCCAGCATGCTGCTTGTGACACAAGTTTTTCTTAAGGCACCGAGGCCCAAGATCCCTGCTTGAGGCCCAATTCAGCCTAAAGTCAAGTGTTTCCACCCAGGGAGGGTGTGCGATGGGGCTCTGCTGGGGAGCAGTGAAGTCCCAGCACAGAGACACCTCCTTCTCTTGCAGGCTGTGGCAGGAGGGGTCTTTGCCTCTCCTCAACTTGCCCCTGGCCCTGGGATGAGATGGCACATGGCACCTCCAAAGTGTCAGGCTGGTGGGAGGTCATATCAGGCAGACTGCCTGCTTCCATGTGCCACAGAGGTGACAAGAGATAGAAGTAATTTTTATTAAACCAATTCTTCTTCAAATAGCACCCCCGTGACTGCAATTAGTCTTCTCAGCTGTTATCTATGTTCATAAATTCTTGTCTGCCAGATTTTAGATAGCCAAAAATAGATAGACCAGCCAGCAATTGTTCATGATCCTGTATAAATTGAATCTTTAAGGACAACAGTTCCATCCACAGGGTTACTGTGTATCTGGCCGGCTTTGGTTCTGGCTCTTTCTGTAAGTAACCTGACTCCTCAGCACCCAGCCCAGGGTTAAAATTCAGCTCAAGACGAGTACAAAACAGCCTCAGGTTTTGAGAACTTGTTTGCTGTCTAACTCGGCAATAAGCTGATTCTCACGTTCAAACAAACTGGTCACCCAGCAGGAACTGAACTTGTGCCTTGTTGAATGATGAATGTTGCTTTAGTTGCTTAAAAGGAAAACATACAAGAAATGCAGAATTCTTGTTGACCCAACAACTGAAAGAAACATCACAACATTCCCTGAATCAACAGATGGAAATTCTCAAAACAAAATCTGAACAGCCGCCAAAGCTTATAAAGCAGGATGTGATACTATGGCCAAACCAAGACTTCAAATCTTCCCTGCCTGAACTGTGGGGATGAGCTGAGAGCTCTGTCTGGTGACGTTAGCTCACGTCTCAGAAGAGCTGCTTGTGCATGAACCTACCTGCTCTGCAGTCAGGAAATTTAATTACTGCTTCCACAGTAGCCCTCACAGTGTACCTTCTGCATGAAATATGCATTCATACGTGATACATCCCATATTTTTTTCTGTTTCTGCATGCAAAGTTAAGGTTAATGTTCCATACACTTTGGAGAAATAGTAGTTGCCATGGGTACCATAGCCTTGAATTTCCCGTCTCCTGAGTGATTAAATTCCCCACCTTAATTTTACTTTATTGGTTTATTTCTGTAACTCCTTATTTCCTTGGTTTTCTCTGCTAGAAAGCAAAGCAGGACATTTCATAAGCTACTTGTATCTTCTCAGGCTTTTGCATTTTTCATCCCAGTTTCAGGGAAAATTGGGGGTGTTTTTTTGCAGGGTATATATCAAGCAGTAAGAAATACGCTGTAGTGACACCCAGCACACCAGGGGCTATGTGAGCCTTGGGCACTGCAGCAGATACACCGGCTTCTTAAAGCCACGGCTACTGAAACCCCACAGCCTCACTGGACAGCCTGCGCCAGTACTTTTATAGCTTTAGCATTAGTTTCTTCCTACCACGCTGTCTCCATGCCCTATGAGCTCTCCTTCTCCTGTCCTGTCTGCAGGAGTATGGAGAACAACTTTATCTGTTAACCTTTGCAGAAACATAATGCTGATACCAGCTAGAGCAAGTGGTCACCCTGCCCACTGGGATTCACATGGAGAATCTCAGCAGGAATCTGATGGGTTTTCAGAGTTTTTATTTCAGGTCCTACAATAACAGAAGGGTTACATGTGTCTGATGCGACTTGTGGGCCATTGCATCATGGCTAGCTGCTCTCCCAGAGCCTTACAAACTGTCCAGGTGTTTTAGGTTTATTCCATAATCCTAGCCCTCCAGAAAATGGCATAAAATAATATTGAAATGGGAACCATAAGCTATAAAAACATAGCCCTAGTTGGTAAGTAAAATGAATAAGTAGCTGTTAAATGCAAAATGAAAAGGCATAAAAGGACAGTGGGAGCTTTTGCTGTTTAATCTGAAGTGTTCTATAAATAAAGCCAGGTTGCTACATATTGTCAAAATTGGTCACCCCTAGTTTAAGGCAGTGGAAAAAGTGTCCCATAGGCCTGACTAATGTGGATAGAAATAGAGAGCAGCTTGGAAAAGATGATATAATGCCAGCATTGTGACTGCAGACCCTGCAAGCTGGACGTCAATACCATCAGCTCAATAGCGCTTTCCTCCAGCAGCCCTGTGTAGTGATTGAGGTCGATTAACTGGCACTGCTTACTTTGAAGTCATGATTATTAAAGCTAGAGTGTCATCTGCATTGTAATTAACATGCTCCTCTGCGCCTAATTAATTTTGACAGTATAGATTAATGATGGTAAATGACCAACAAGGATTTATCATGAGATGATTTTTCATTCTACAGGCTGCCTCAGACAATTACAGGAAGTGATTGTGAAGTTTAGGCTATTGTCCTGGCGTAATTGTGCATGTTCATTCTTAGTTTTGTTTTGCAGTAAAACCCATCCAAGGGCTTCATAAAGACTCAGTTATGGTCCCTAAGAGGCTGAGCCACACATGAATAGGGCAGAGGGATGCATGGGCTGATGATACTGAAAAATCAGAGTAGTATACCAGTGCTTGTAGTTACTGCTGATATCAGTAGGTGCTGGAACTGATGAGTATTTGTGCAAATCAGATGCTTTTGCAAATGTAATTCTGTTGGGACGTTGGGCAGTGGGGTCAGCTGTGCAGTGAGATGCCTGTCTGGGACTGGTCAGCAATTTTGGTAACAGTACTGTTCCTCTGTGTCGGTGCTGGGGTCTCTTCCTGTGGTGTCTTGGAGAGGGAGGACCTTTTTCTCTGAAGCGTGCTACAGGGCCACGGTAAATCAGCAGTCTGTCTGCCAAGAGCTGCTGTTTAAGCAGCATTTAAACAATAGCTTCAAGAGTGATCAGTATTTTGAGTGTCTAAACCACACCATATAAAGGAGATGCCACCTCAAAATGAAAGTACTGAGTTCCCTGTGAGCTTGGAGCCTCAGGCAGTTTCACTAGCCCAGCTTGCAGAATCTTGACTTTCAAGCCAAACTGGTCATGACTAGGGGACAACACCATGTCATAATAAGCAGAAAGTCATAAAAAATGGTACAAATTAAGTGAAATTTTCCAAAGCATACACAGTGTTCAATCTCTGGTTACTTCCTGCAAAAAGTAGTTTCATCATTATCTTTTCTTACAACAGCTTCCTTGTGTACACAAGGACTTAACCTGGCTTATTTAAACTGCTTCATGTATTGCTGCAAGAATACCTGATTAACAAGATGATCAAAGTATGCTGTTCCACATGTCAGTCAATAGGAATTAATATGCAGGAACCTGGTCCAAAAATGTGAGATTATAATGGAGATTTGGCTTGCTTTGTACGGGAGTGTTGCTGTGTGAGCAAACAAGTGCTAATAGGATGAGCTGAGTTCCACTGCTTTCCCTCCCTAAGGCTGTCATTTTTCTCACTCCTTGCCTATTGCCCTATTTATACCCATCCTGACCTCCCTCCAAGGTGTGGTGAAGCTCTTTATGTTTGCAGCAAAGGGCTGAGATTTACATTTTAAAAGAGAGGAGTACTGCACAGATGCACAGCAGTGGTATTTTACTAGCAGCAGGTACCTATGTGTGATGGAGGTTTGACATTTTCCCCTGATGCATGCACAAGTCCTGTCCTGAGAATCATACTGCAGATCAACTCCCCTAACTTGTAGCAAGTACTGATCACAGGCCTAACTGCTTATTCCTTGAATAAATAGCACATACAAAGGATTTGAGTTGACCATGTAGTCAAGTGAAAGCAGTTCTCCAGTGCCTTTTCTCAGGGCACGCAGCCAGACCCTGGCTTGCTTTCCTTTGTAGATGAGATGGGCCAGAAGGAAACTAGTGATCATTGCCTCGGAGTTGAATGGGCTAATTCCTACGTGACTACAATAAAGACCTTTGGCACAATGCACAGCAAAACAGCTTCTCTCTAGAGGCACAATAACATGCTGCAATGCCAGGAATGGCTTGTTTTGAGTACTGAAGGCAACTTTGCAGGCTTTGTTGCTACCTCTGCACACTGGCTTTTCTTTTTTGTTCCTGACAGTAGCAAAGTGAAGGTGAGGAGAGTAGGATGATAGAGTTAAGAGAAGGGAAAAAACCAATGACCAACAAAAAAAACCCAAAAAAACCAAAACAAAACAAAAACCCACCCAAAAAACCAAACCCAAACTCAAGCAAAAAAAAAAGGAATTTGGAATTTTGCAATTTACTTTTCTTTTTTTTTGATTGTCAGGATAGGCATTTATTACTTAACAAGAGTAATAAAATCTTTAATAATTTTTCTTCAGAAAAAGTTTGCTGTATGGGAACATTTTTGCCAGCTTTATCAGACATGGAAATACTAAGAGGAGCCAGAGGTTTAGCTGGTAACTCCGAGACTCTTAGTATTAAAACAGGTAAGTTAACCCCTGGCCCCTCCCTACCTTGGCAGAGCTGTTTTATAGTGGACCAGATCTACTGTGCATTGCAGGGTCACCCCACCAGGGTCCCAGGCACAATCAGGGGGCTGTGTGCAAATGTTCCTGGGACGTAGATAGGCACTGGCATGGAGAGGACGCCCAGCTGCCACCAAGCCTGCAGGTGCTCAGACACTGCTACCTTCTGCCCCAGGATGTCCAAACAGACTTGAGTCAGTCTGTGGTGTAGGTGATCTGCCGGTGTTACGTACTCTCACACCAGCCCAAGCACAGGGCTGAACTGCAAGGGTTTTTCAGTGTTTGTAGGAAAATATACTGCTCTGCTTTGCCTGCCCAGCCCTGGGGACACTAGCTTGATCCTGGGTGGCTGCTGGTTGTGCAACAGTGCTCCCTGCGCTATTTCTCTCTAACCAAATTGTTTCTCTTCAACCAGTAACCGCAGGGGATGGGTAAATAGACCCAGGGACACACGAAAGGTGGGGAAAGAATGAAAGAGCAGAAACGCTGCTTCCTGCCTCCCTCCTCCCCTGGAACAAAATCTATTGGGAAACAGCTGTAACTGTCCCTCCTTTCCCAGCCTCAGAGAGATGGTGATGAGGTGGCTTTGGAGGGGAGGAGCATGTGGATGAAAGAGGAAGTCTCTGAGGCACTATGGCTATGGAAACACGCAAAGTTGGTGTTAGTGTTTGTTATTGCTGGCTGCAGAGATGCCTGCTCTGCATCTTCAGCACTGAAGGAGTTGGGGTACATCTGAAAGGGTTTATCATCTTTGCAGTTTTATCCTGTGAATAACAAAATAGGGGATGGGAGCAGAGCTGGATGAATGGTGAGTGTTTTGGTTTGCTCTCTGAGCCCTCCCCCTCAAATACGAAAAAATAAACATAGGTCCAATGAACCTAAGAGCAGAGCTTTCCTTGGAGATAACTGAGGGGGTTTAGGAGGAAAGTTCTTAAATTTTGCATAATGTTTTTATTCAGACCCAAGCAGAACGCCTGGTGCTGCTTTAGAAGCTGTTTATTTTTGTCCCCTTTCATTTTGGAACAGAAAAAAAAAATCAAACCCAAACCTTTTCATTTAGAAAATACCAAAGCAAAACATTTCACAGAATCATAGAATAGTTGAGGTTGGAAGGGACCTCTGGAGATCATCTAATCCAACCCCTCTGCTCAGAGCATGTTTAAATATGCTGTACATTTCTGGTTTGAAGTTTTGTCTGTGTTCGCAATAATTTCTCAAATTTGGCTTGACTTTGCAAACAGGTCTGGACACCCACAAATTGTATTTTGGGGTCAACTTAATACTTACCGATTTTCTGTTTTCTCAGGCTTCTGTTTGGGATATCTATGTGCTCTCTGCCAGGCTTGCAATGTACATTGTCTTTGGACTCCATATACAAAGTGTTTCCCAGATGTCATGAATTTCACATAACTCCTTCTTTTCTTCTTCCATATAGCTTTATATAGCTACAAGTGTCTGACTTAATATTTGCTTACTACAGCATGCTTCTAACTTGTGACTTCAAACAATGTGGACACTCATGGAAGCAAAACATCAGTACTTGTTATGAAAAGTAGTAATATACTGCCTGGTTGGCTTCCTACCTATACCCCTACATAGAATCATAGAATCATTTAGGTTGAAAAAACCTTTAAGATCATCAAGTTCAGCCATAAGCCCAGCGCTGCCAAGTCCGCTGTTAAACCATGTCCCTAACATCTCAAAATGCTGATCCATGTCTGCCAATGATTTACTAAAGGGACAAAGTAGTATCTGTCATTTATCCACTAACTTTTCTGTCCAGGTTAAAAGAAAAACAAAACAGAGGGATTGAGACTGACAGCACATCAAGAGCAGCTGGTGACCCAGAAAAAAGAATGTCCAGGATGCCTCAGACTTGGATGTACCCAGACATTTACACAAAGCCTTAAAAAATTTTCATTGGGAAAATCATTTGTTTGTGCTCACGACTGTGTCACCCGTGTGCCCTGTGGGGTTTGGCACCTCAATTCCTACCAATTGGGGGTGACCGTGCTGTCTGAGCTGCCATTTGGAGAGAGATTTTTAATGGTGATTGGTGTGATCTGGACATGGGCTGGAGCAATAGAACTGGGTTTTGTCACATCTGTAGTAATGAGTTGCTGTGGACAGGCCCGAGGAACTGTTTTCCATGTCCGTATGCTAAGTGCACTAATGTAAAGCTCATGTAAAAGAAACCCCTACACTTGCCTCTGGTGGAGCACGGGACTTGTCTGCTCTTTGGGAAATGGAAGGACAATAATGGCTCTGTCAGAAAATGCAACTCAACCCTTCCATTTTTGTTCTTTCTTCTATCAACTATTCTAGTTTCCTTTTCTGCCTTTCCTTATTGCAAATATTAAACCCAGGCTAAAACACAGGGCTTCCTTTGCAAAACTATTCCCTCATGCTTTCAGCTGGAGCAATTTTCCAACATTGACCTGAGCTCACAAAATGTTAGTCTGACTCTGAATAAGATTTTCCACAGTTGGCTGAAGATTTTGGCTTAGTTCTAGAATAAACTTTTTCGGAAACCTTTCTGGAGTGGATTCTGGATAACCTGGCACCATGTAAAGGATTAAGAAGTCATGCATAACTTGCCCTTCAAAATAAGGCTTTTACATTTCTCTCTCCAGAAATTATCTTTCTTTTCATCAAACGTCAGCTGCTTCCAATTGCTTCATTCTATTTTAGTCACCTCTTCACTTTTTTTCCTTCCCATGCATGACTAAATGTCTCCTTTAGATCAACTTGAAACAATTCATTTTTCCATTCATCCATTCTGTTGTGCTGGTTTCTTTTGCCATTGGAATGCTACATGAATGTCATACATTGAAGGAACAATATCATCTGTGCAGTCCTGAATGCGGGAGTACTTTGGACCAGTTCTGCAGCTTAATACGTGAAAAACACTAAGACAGCTGCCAGTTTCTGCATGTTTTAACTGGTTTACCTTCTGCGGCTCTGAGTAGAAATGCTGAGGCCATGGCAGCCCCACACAACAGAGTGATGCCCAGGTCCATGGTCTCACGGTGAGCATGCTAGCTCCTGAACTGGTGGGACTAATTCTGTCTCAGCTCAGCACTAAGCTCAAGAAAACTGATCCTTTTGAGAGTCAGGCAGACCAAGCCTAGGCGCCCAGCCATGCTGCTCCACCTGTGCTGCTTATGAGTTGTTTCTGAGCCGTTTCAGTGCAGCACTCAGCTACTGGTGTCAGTGCTGGTCTAAGCGCTGGCACAGGCTCTGCGCTTTGCCCTCCTGCCTGGGTGAATGTGACGTAAGAAATAGGTTACATTACTTTATGTGTAGGTGACTGAACCCCTTGTTAAAAGTTCAGTGAGGTGCAGGTGCCAGCTGTTCTTATGTGTCCATGCAAGTTCTGGATTGAGCCTTGGTGACCAAAGAAGTGTTGCTGCTTCTCAGTCCTGCCAGCTGGGTAGTACATAAATGCTATCTTGGATTTGCCTTGATTTGTATAGCTGATGAGCACACATGTTGCTTTTCAGTAACTTTGTTTTGTTGCCCTCAAATTAGAATGAAATTTCTCCAGCCTTTGATCTCTTGTGTAATACACACGCACCCTCCAGATTTCTGATGGAAAATGGATGTATGTGCTGTACATGCATTTTCCTTTCAGTTGACAAACGCAGGAGTTGCAATTATCCAGAAATACTGCATCCCATCTCTAGCTGTGTAGTCATGGTTGATCTAAGCTGTGCTGCACGCTGCAAGGGAAGGAGTCGGGTTCAGGCCTGCCAGAAGGCCCCAAGCACTAAACCTCTCTGTCCAGAGTAGGATATGTAAAGCTACATTTCCTCAGGATTGCTGCCAAATGACTAATGTTGGACACTTTCAGGCATTCCAGCATGTCTGGTTAGTGGTTACTCTAGCCATCCTATCATGTTTTTGAGAACCAAATGTCTTGCACACTAAAGCAAGGTGCATATTATACAAGGGGATGCCTATAATGGGTTTAGGTAGAGTTAGCCAACACACAGTGGCTTTACATCAAAGATAACCATGTGAAGAGAGAGCTCTGTGTACATATATACTCAGAGACGCAAGGGAATCAGACCCGTTCTACATAGTTTATTTAGGAATCACGGGAAAGGAGGCTAGGAAGGAGGTATTTTTAAACACCAAATGAATTAATTAGTTCATTAAATTCTGTTTTCATTTCCATGCAAGTGATAACTACCTGTTATGCCCAGAGGTGAGCTAGTGAGACAGTGCTCGGCAGTAAGCTGCTGGTCAGACAAGCATCACACTACTTACAGTAAAAAAGAGCTTGTTTTCTGCTGAGAGATCTCAAGGTCATAGACTATTCTGTTCCTTAACTTTGTTTGTTCCAATTTACTAATGGACTCCCTAAACCTGGACTAACTGGTGGTTCCTTCATTGTGTGGTTCACAGAGCCGTCTCAGGGCGTACTCCAATGGGCATTCAAGCATCATCTCATAGAATTCTCCTTTTTCTTCAAGGTACAACATATATTTCAAAAAAACATAGTAAGTCCAGATACTGATAATCTGTGGTACATAGCTCAAATGCTTTCTTTTAACCAGTACATCTGCCAGAAGCTGCTTCTGGTTCATGTGAACGCTCTTTGGAGTTTCACTGTACTTTTTAATTCAATGACAAATTATATTGGTTTCCGAAGGTTAATCTCAAGTGCTGTGCAGAAGAGATGCCCTGTTCAGATAGTATGATTTCCTTTTAATAGTCTTTTTGGATATAGCTTTGCTCTTACACTATGGGATAATGGGCCAGAGGTGGCACCACACAGGCTGTGTTGATGAGAGTTGAATTGTGCTACAGAATTTTCCTTTTGATCTAGTATTTTCTTCTAAACTCTCCTGACTCCTTTCTCCCCTCATATGGAATCCCTTTGCTTTCTATCACGTGTTTGGCATCAGTGCTTGATGGGCTGGATCAGGCCACAGTATTCACGTGTCTGAGTGAGACAATGCGGATATCTGAGGAGATGAGCTGACCTCCGCTGCAGCTTGTTATGTGAGCAGGGAGCCATGCACCAGTGAAATTGGGTTCCCAATCCCAGCTAGCACACAGCATTGTCTTGTCTTTGAGGTAACACTGAATCTTCTTACAGATGTGCTAAATTTTGTGGTTACACGAATCTATTTTCTTTGTTGAGAATTACAGTCAGTAACCTGTTGTACCAGTGCAAGGAGCTGTCTTCGTGTTCTAACATGCTCCCCTAAAATACCAGGTGCTTACACAGGGGAGGCTTAGAAGCTTTTTGTCAGGGTCCATCCACCCTGGCTAGCTAAGCCAAATTTTAAACTCATACACTCAGTACTCAAGAAACACACTTCAAAGGAAGACTAAATAGCTGCTTTAAGTGGGAAGAATTAGGGGGTGTTGATGGCTGAGGATGTCACCCACCCATCAGTTCCCTGACTGGCTGGCTGGGATGTGTAAGGGCTGAGGATTGTCCCTCTGAATGCCATGTCTGGGGCAATGCAGCAAGCCATCCCAGGATGTTGGATAGCTGTGCTTAGCCCTCCCACCTCCACTGTGCACCCGGAAGGAGAGGGAGGGCTCCCAGCTGCATCCAGCCTGTCCATCTGGCCACAGGAAGCCCTTGAAGTACATAACAAAATAAATGCCCGCAGCCCCTCGCAATTTTCTCCAAAGCAGATCAGCAGGCAGCAGGTGTATGTTCTGTGGCTTGCAGTGACCATTTGTTAGTGTCCCAAGATGCCTCGTTTTGATGACTATATCCCAAAGACATGTCTCTGGTGGTTTTTTGTGCCCATGGACATTTGAAAGGTGGCACATAGAGGACCAAAATTATCTCCAGTGGCTTCAGTGAAGTTGCTTGTGATCCTGGTGCTCGCGGTCTGCATACCAGCACCTGAGCACTCCAGGTGACCTGGCTGCAAAGAGCCATGAGCAGGCTGGAAGACAGCATACCAGCACACCTCTGTGCCTGCTGCTCGTCTTTGCAGAAGTGCTGCTCTTCAAGTCCTTCTTAAATAGGAATCCAACTGTTATGCAGAAAATGCCAGCAGTTCCATGCTCAAACAAGAATTAGTAAGTCTTTTAAACCAGCAGAGTTAAGAAAACAGATGGTGTTGAGAACTGTTTCCTTGCACAGCTGTGGGGAGGTTCTCTGTGGGTTTCTGAGCTTCCTCAAAAGTGTCATGTTAATCCCAAGTAAATCCACTGCACATGTCCCCCAGTGCACCAGCTTCTCCTTCTGTGTGGTTCCCATTCATAGCAAAGCTAGGAGACATTGCTTTCTAAGGGTAAATATGCTACACTAAGTGCTATCTTGCTTGAGTGTTACTAGCACTTCCATGATGAATTGGCCTTCAGAGATGCGCGCTCTCAAGCAGGTATCATAAAGTTGTTGTAATAAAGCCTTGTAGGTGATCATTAGTTCAACCCTATGGCTGACACCAAGGAATTTGTTGCTGGTGCTGGCCAAGACATGCTAACTCTAGGAGAGGCAGAGCTTTACTGCAGAATTGTAGGTTATGTTAGAAGTACTTCAAAAATGTGGAATTCTACTTGGCTAGATCAACTATGTTAAATATATGTTTTCCCAGAAGCCGCTGAAGTTTCAAAAGGTGGATGTTGTGGCAAAGGGTGTCAGATTTCAGCCTTGCTTCCAGGCAATGACAAATACTTCCTAGGTGACTTAGGGCAAGTCACTCAATTTATGTTTACTTATCTGTAAGGAATTAGAATTATAAATCAACTAATATTCATAGTGTGTTCCAGTATGTCTGTGACAGAGCCATATAACCTCAGATAAATGAAAGTTTGCTTTTATTTGCTGCTCTAGAGATAAAAGAAAGAAGTTCTAAAAGAAATCCAAGGTTTCTGTAATCTCTTCTCAAGTTCTTTTTTTCACTGAAGCAGTTGACAAAGCTTGGATGTAGTGTATTCTAATGTACGCAATCTAGCTGAACATTTTAAATTCTTTTAGTGATATGGCTCCGGTCTGTTTTTGTTTTACCTTTTTTTTTCCACTGCTGAGCTCCATAACTGTTCCTTTTAGACACAGTCACCTAAGGTCCGGCTGTACCTTGCTAAGGAGGCAAACTGCAAACAAGTTTAACTAAATCACATGTCTTCAGCCCATTCCTGTTATTAATCCTCCCAGGTTCTGGACCTAGCATTTGGCAGAACAGCAGAAGTAAGCTTTTTATCAGAAGTTCACATTCTCATAAGGCGGAGGATGAGCTGGGCAATTCCTGCCTTTTTTTAAGAAAGTTGTAAAATGGGAGCTACCTCTGATTTATCTTGATAATGCAGGGGGCACAGCTGTATTTAAAGACCCGTGTTTGTGCATTGTGAGTTTAGTCTGATAAAATTCTGTTTCTCTTCCCCAAATGTCTTTCGGAGTGGTTTCATTAGTAAATATGCTGTCATTGTAAGAAATATGATGCTGGCTTTAAACTGATGAGAAAATGGCCCAAGTATGTGCAGTTTACACTGTAACAGGAAGCTGGTCTGGATATTTAGGTTTTGTCTGAAATCTACAGAGAATTTTTATTCCCACTTCAATCCATGTCTAGCAATGTCCCTGCTTAATTTACTTTCTTTTCCTCCTATAATTTTCAGTCTTCACCTCTGCTTCACTTCTTTTTCTGTTAAGTTCATTGAATGGGAGCAAATTCAGAAAATCTGATTGAGAAAGGAAAGGAGAGCAAGGTGAATATACTTTGTCTCCAGAGCCTCCAGGGAGCCTAGGTGCTGCAAGCACAACTCTGTGCAAATCCAAAGATCTAACACAAAATGCTATGTTGGGGTAAATGTGGGATCAATCTGCCCTAATAATAATAATCTGCAGCTCAAATAGCAGCATCAGATAAATGCCTCAGATGGGAAAGCATAATTGTAATTCTTAATGTGTTGATGTTATCAATAGGTCACTGCATGAAGATAATAAAAAAATGTTGTCATGTGGCAAAATGGTGAGAAAAGCTTTTTAAAAAATAAGATAAAAGTAGAAATCCTAAAAAGGGAGAAAATCAGCAGCCCGCTTTACCATAGTCCATATATATATATATATACACATATACATATACATATATAGGTCAGTATTTAGGCACATGTGGGAAAGTGCTTATAAAATATTTTTGATACATAGCCTAATTCTTCTGAGGCAGAAGTGAGGAGTTAGTTGGTATGCTTTGGTGTTTTCAGGCTTTCCTGAGTCCCTGTGACAGCATGCAAACTATTTTGCTTGGTACCTGAGTGGTACAGCTCCACAGCCCAGCCAGGTCTTGCTGTAATCAGCTGTTGAATATGAATTAGTGGCATCCACAAACAGTCTAGTATAAAGCAGAAATTAATAGTGTTTGACAGAGAGGAAGGGGAATTCAAAGGATGCTTCTGCTGTGGGCTGGAGGTCATAATGATGTCCACACACCTAAAGAAAACATCTAAAGGCATCCTGGTTGCTTAGAAGTAGCCAAACTACATTATCATCTGCAATGACATTGAAGTATAATTTCCAAGACTGTATCCATAGCAGATTGTCCTCAACAGTCCTGGGACATTTGGCATGTCCATCTCTTCCTCTAATGGGCAGAAATTTTAGGACGAGCAGGAAGCTTTTAAGAATGTGGCTAATGCTTTGTTGAATGTTGCAGTATTGCGCTAATGTACGAGACACTAAAACTAAAGGCAGTGAACAGAAGTGAAGGTGGCTGTTCTAATGGAATTTTCTGTATTAATGAAAATGCAAAACTGTAATAAACAGCCAAATAAAGAATAGCAAATCTGATTTAAAATTATCTCAGTTTGCCTAAGTGTCATGTTGTGACCACAAAGGAGACCTTTACAAGGGATTCTGGGTACTAAGCTCACTGCGTTGGAGATACAAAATCAGCAGGCATGAAAATGTCTGGGTTTTGGAAAACAGTCTTGTGGTGAAAAATTGTCTCCTCCTGTTTGACCAGCACTGAAAGCCTGTGACTGTGGCTTGATCAACAAGCTACCAAGGGCAGCAGTGCAGAGACACTGTTGTGCCACTATCATGAGGAGCTGTGAGCATCTCCTGGCATAGCTGCCTACCCTGCCCAGGATGCTCTGACAGCCCTGGTCATTGAACAGGGTCCTTTGTATCCAAAAGAGTCACCTTTTGGTGATGCTCCATTTTTCTAGTCCACACTTTAAGAAGCAACCAACATAGCTAACCAGCAAAGGAATAAAGAACAATGTGTTTTACATGCACATGCAATCCAGGGATCTACTCCCTCTTAAACCTGTGTGTCAGTGATTTCTGTCTGTGTGTCTAATGTTGCAGGCAATTTGTATGGTGATGGATAGCTCTAACTATTACTCTATGTTAGTGCCTTTTTTGCATTCTTAAATGTTCAACATTAAAATGTTCGCTCAGTTGAGGGACGGAATTAGCTATGTTGTTTTTCTCTTCTTTAATTCCTTTTTCTTTTTGATCACCTGCTACATAGTCAGTGAAATACCAGCAGCTGGACACATAGTTTCAGCTGTAAGATTCCTCCAGCTTTTTTTTGGTTTTGGTAAATTAGTTGCAGGGGTAAGAGTCGTGTTGTATCTCTCCTCTTGGCATCTGGGGGGTGTTTGACAGAGAGCTGAATGGTGCCTTACTTAGGTATGACTTCAGGGTTAATCTGCTGCAGTTCTGAGGGAAAACCTGCAAGAGAAGGCAAGTGTTTCCTGAGGTCCCTCTCCCAGAACTTCCTAGAAATTCCCCTGTAAAGGGGAGAGCAAGCCTGGACAGAGGCCCCAGCAAGGTTTGCCCAGCTGTGCATGGTGTATGGGTTAGTCAGGGCGCTGAGTGAAAAGGGAGCAAGTTAAGATGAAACTCTGGGTGCAGCAAGTGGGGAGCAACACCCCATGCTAACCATAAACGGGTCTCTGGATAATGAGCCACAGCTGAATACCACAGAGCTGCAATCGCTGCCTGCCTCTGTGCAGCACGAGTCTGTGCACACGCTCAGCCTGCTGTGAGTAAGCAGACCTTAGACTGCTCTCTTGTAGCACTTTTCTTGAATACCTGTATTTCTCCCCAGTGGAAAACTGATTTTGCTGGGGTTTGCTGTTCCTGCTGAAAACAGGCATGACTGTGTTTGGAAAAAGCTTTTGTAGTGAGGTTGTTTCAAGTGTTTTAGCGTCATATGTATCAGACATCCTTTCTTTTTTTCTTCTCTCTCGAAAGGCCACATAACTTTTCCCATATGAATCTGTGAAATAGACAGTTACTAACTTAGTTTCCTTTGAAAAGGATAATCACTTTAGGTCAGATTTTGAAGTTCTCAGCTCTCAGAACGTAAAACAAATAAAAATAATAATAAAAAAAGTCATTTATTTTGGTACTCGAGGCTGTCAAAAAGTTCACATTCTGAAGATGTAAATTTTAAGTGCTTATGCTGGCTGAGCAAGAGTGAAGTGGTTTGCACGGGAGGGTCTGAAGAGTTGCCATGTGCATGGGATGATCCTGACCTCCTCAAGTGACTCTAATGAATTTCCAAGAGTGCAAGGAGATGGACAACTCTTCAGTTGTTTTGCCAGATAGGTGTACTTGTTGTGGTACTGAACTTAGGAGTGATTGTTCTGACTTGGTTATTTTAATTCCTTGTAAAGCTAATGTGTGCACTGGTTTCCTCTGACACTCTCGGAAACCAGAAGTATAAACCAGATTAGGGCTGTGGGGAAAGCTGTGTTTAGTACTTGGGGCATGTGAGAGATAACAGAAGGAGCGGCACTGCTCTTTGGTTACCTGCAGCTGCTGAGTGTGAGGCCTTTCTGCAATGGGATAGGAAGTAAAGAACTGTGCCCTGAAGGTATATCAGGGAGACAAAGAGATGGCATTGCTGCTTATTTCAAGTGAGAGGAGGTTAAAAAGCCTTTGGACTGAGCATGAGGAACCCACTCAGGCACAGTAAGTGCAGACCCAGGAGGTCTTGTTAAGGCGGATATAAACCATGAGATCAGCCTCCCCCAGTTTATCAGATCTTCCCCCGCCCCATCTGTTTGGAAGTCTCTCATAAGTTTAAAAGACATGTTTTAAAACTATTCTTCAGCTCCATTCCGAAACCATTTTGACGACATTTTTTCTCAGTGCTCACTGCTGTGACTGTGTTGCAGAGCCTGTCAACCCCTGCAGCACCCAGCTGTGCCAGCTGTAACCATAATTCACACAAACTGCCAAGTGCTGTTCTGCTTAATATGACAGATCCTTCTGTGATAGCTGCACTGCAGCCAGCCCTGGTGAACGTGTTGGGAAAGATGGTGCCCATGTGGGTAAGATTTATGTTTGTTAGGGCTGTGGTGAGTAAGCCTGCAAGTGCTGCCTTCCCCTTTTCGAAAACTCAGAAGATTTATCTCCCCAGCACATACTGAGTCCCCCCCTTTCTCTCTTTTTTAATAGCTATCCCTGAAAACTTACAGGATTTGGTTTCTTCAGCTGCCCTCAGTGTGGTTTCTCCTTATCTCTCCCCAAAGTTGTCATCTCCTCTTGCAGTTTGTGTGGTGTTGCTCTTCCTGCTGCTCAGCTGGATGTGCAGACAGCTGTAAAATGGAGTTTACAAGACTCATGATCTACAAGCACTGTGCTATGGCACCGCAGAGGTCGGATTCTTGTACATTCCTCCTTACAGCTGTCTGCACACAGAGCTGCATGCAGGCAAGTGGCAAGGAACACAACTTCCCTGATGGGAGCTTACAGAAACACAAATACAGTTGGTAAAATAATGTGAATTATGAAGGAAACATTACTCACAGAGCTTGATTGTAATGTAGGAACTGGATGTAAAGCATTCCTGGGAAAAGGGGTACATTTGGAGAGAATGCTAAATAGCACGACAATCTCTGGGCTATCTGATGGTAGGGTATGCTTCTCTGGGTTAACTAAGGGTTCAGCTTCTTTACATACGTAAGGATACTGCCTTGCTCCACAGAAAGACCTAACATCAGGAAAGGGTACACAGTTGGATATGACTGAGTTATTTAAAGGTATTGTTTTGGCCCCAAGAAAGGAAATGTACTTGAGAATACACCCAAGAGTTGTTAAGTATTCAGATGAGGTCCAGTTCCCTATCTTACATTCAGACATGTTTGTAGGATGAAATTTTCAGGTGTTTGAGTGATCTAAAAACATAAATCTTGCAGCCAGTATATGGGATTCTTTCCCATTGTGAATACATAATAAATTACTGCTCAATACAACCATGAATGATGGATCTGTTCCTTTAATAATAAATTCAGCTACCGTGAAAGCCATCTGTTTTGCAGGTGTACAGCCTGTCTTAAGGAGTAATTTTAAGGAGCTTTTCAGCTCCTGCTGCTGCCATACTGTAGGGATGAATTTCTAGCCTTGTATTTTGGTCTCTTTGCTACTCTTACTCTGTCACTCCCTGGGAAGGGTTAAGGATGCTGGCCCAGGAAGGAAGGCTGCTGGCCACTAAAGCTACTGGTTAACTAGGAGTAGGCTGCTGGGCAGGAGGCACTGGGGACCTGGGAGAGGGGAAATGGGCAGAAAGTCAGGGAGAGAAAGTCTGTGGTTTTGAAAGCCTCTTTTGGCTGAATCTCCCCTCATCAGCCTGAACTCATGCTTTAACTGCTGGCATAGGCTGACAAAGACTAAGAGCTCATCCTTCTAGCTTTGATGACCAAAGGAAACTGACCTACTAATGGAGGAGCAGAATTACTTGTTTCTTTTACTGATTTTCTGTTGCTTTTTCTTAGGGGATCCAGGCAGGCCGCAATGTGATACAGGGTGTTACGGCATCAGGAATCAATTTCAGAGTCTGAAGGATCCTGAGGCAGGGGTCACTCTCGGACTGAGCCAGAGGCTGACTGGCCAAGAGTGGGGATCCAGTATCCTTGGAAGCAGAGAGACAGCAGGCTGTAGGGTGTAGGAGTTTGGTATACCACCCCACCTAAGAGGGATCGGTTTTCTGTCGGGAGGACCAGTTCTTATCCTTGGCTTAGTAAATCACAAACTGAAAGGGCAGCATACTGAATTAATGTAAGTTAGTTAAAACACTTAGGAAGAGAGAAGGCAAAATTCTCCAGGAGGGGAACAGCTAATTCTCTATGGTCACAGCTGGCTGCGTGGCACTGTGTATCCAGATAGATAATCCCGCTTGTGAAACACAGGATAATTATAGGGGAGTGGGTGGGGACGACAGTGCTTTGTTCCTCCCTTCCCCACAAATTTTTGGCTGACTTGAGTTGAGGCCAGGCAGTGGGAGCTGTTGGAGGCTGCTTTGGCAGCAGCAGCTCACAGAGCACTCCTTCCCACTGAGCTTTGGGGTTGGCACTGCTGGACCCGCTGGGTGTTACAGTGCAGCCTCTAGCATCCTGTGGGTGCTGTGTTCCCCAGCAGTGTAGGGCTCTCAGGGTCAGGGATTGGAAAGACAAGGCTTTGGCGGTCTCCTTTAGGTGGATGAGGCCTTGGATACTTGGGTACTTAGAGGAGTAAAAGGCAGGAAGAAGCAGAAGAGACTAAGAAATATGAGAAAAGGAGACAAATCTTTAGGGTAGGATGGGATTAGGAAAGAGACTTCTACATTGTGGGACAGCAAAGAGGGTAACTGAGGTGAAAGGAAGATACAGTGAGAAGGGGGTTACATTTTCTTCCAGAAATATTGTGCCTATCCTTCAAATCACTAAGCAGTACTGAGTGTGACGTGTAAACTACAGCTGTAAAAGCCATTTTGACGCCAGTTATGATGGTGAAGCTTGTACGTACATGAAATATCTAAGCTTTTGACTTAAATGTGTTTAGTGCCAGAGTTGAAAAAGTTGCTGACTTACACTGTCTTGAAAGCCCTGATTTCCAAGTAGTGCAGACAATTGTCTGTGTTCTGCAATTGCAATTACACAACAGCAGCAAGCCAGACATCCTGCCAGGCCTCCAGAGCAGCACTTCTGACAGTTGCTTTAGGGTTTTTCAGGACATCTGGAAAGTGATGCAGAAAAATAAACCCATTGTACTTCTGTACATCCCAGGAGGTGAGGGATGATCTGTCCCAGGACAGATATTACACATCTTGCATCACCTGAAATGCCCAGTTCCAGTTGCCTATACACAAGTAAGCAGATGTACCCTGGCCTGCTTATGGGATGTAATGCTGGTACTAACTTGTGGCTAAGGTAGAATATGGTCCCTGTTTTCTATTCTAGACTATCTTGGGGCTGGAGAGACGAGCTCTGTCACAGCCTGTGTGCATCAGTAATTAGCAGTGTAGAGTCCATTCAGTTGTTTGTGTGCTGGCACATTTTCCACAGTTCCTCCTCCCCATTGCCTCCTTTGCTGGCCTATAGACCAGCAGGATTGCCTAACTTTTCAGAAGGCCAAAAGACACATTTGGAACATACAGCTGACCTGGGGAGAGAAGCAATTAAACCAATGTAATTGTATCAAGATTGCTGCCTTATGTTCACAGGACTGCAGGCACACTTATGATGCCATTGCTGAACAAACATTTTTTCAAAGCACACCGATACTTGTTGCTCATACAGGTGTTAGTCCATCCTTTTTTCTGCTTAATTCTGGCTCTTAGTGTCTTGGCCAGTGAAATATTATCAGAACTGGATTTTGGCACCAGTTTTTCCAGGCCTTCATGTGCATTTTTTGTGTAATTGGACAGGAGTGAACTGTTGCAGTACTCATGCATGAACATGTGTGCAACAGGAAATGGCCAAAGGCTGTGTGAAATGGATGCATGCTGCTGATACAACATGGGGAAGTGCTTTCGCTTATGAAATTTGGTGGCAGGTAGCAGACATGGGGAGCCGTGAGGAAGACCTGGGAGTCAGTGTGGTTTTCAGTCTTTTGTCAAAAATGCAGGATCCAATGTAATTTGCCTGTGGAATAGATGGGGAAGTGGCTGAATACTGTAATTTTCAATCCTTTTAAAATTTTAAGCTTACGTATTTGTTCTCTAAATACTTTGATCTCCTACAGCATGCACTGCTCTACAGACCAAGCTGATAATATTCATTCCAAGCTCTTTCCTAGCCTTCTTTCTTATTCTTCAGTCCTGAATGAAATTCAACCTTATCCTCCATAAATAACCTTTCTCATTCCCCAGCTGTCTCCTAGAGCTAGTTCTCTTCTGACCTCTCACTTACTGACTCTGTACTGACCTTGCACTTCCCCCACAGCCCTAATCTGCCAGTGTCTACGCTCCTATTCTTCCTCTGCTATTTTGCATTATTTAATTAATTAATTAATTATTAGGGCCCAGCATTTCCTGAGCTGCAGTTTAGCAAATAAGCTTGAACAGCCCCCTCTGTCCACAGAGCTCACATACTGTAGTGACAAATGACTACCATTGGCAATGATTTTGATGTTTTCCCCTTTCTCTCTGATCTAGGCTGTGGGTAAATCTATGCTTTTGATTGTATTTTTCTATAGCAATAAAACCCAGCACCAGTGTTTTCAAATTGAAGAGAAACAAGCCAGTGCCTGTGCCAGGGTCTTGTTCAAATAGGAATGTTTTCTTTCATTGGTTTTTCATCAGTGTAGCAACAACTCCAGTGATTTCTCAGTGCCTTTTATTAAACTGCTAAGGGGTTCTTCAGACATTTTATGCTCACCTCATTCTCCTATTTAAGGCAGTGTGAGTTCTCATCTGAAAAACTTGCGAGTGGAGGCTTTTTGTATTTGAAGTCAGGCTGTAGGTTGAACTAATCAGAAATTATCTGATAATCTGAAAGAATCTGTCTAGGGTTAGTTGTAGAAAAACTTTTGAAAAACAGCAAAGAGTTCATGCACATCATAGCTGCATGTACCCATTGTTGTTTTGTCATGCTGTTATAATTTAATGTTGAACAAAGCATTTCTCCCCCTCCCCTCAGTACTTGTTTGTCTGTCATTTGGGTAAGATGAAGTATTGGTTGAATGGGAATTTGTTTGCTTCCAAAGTGGAAAGCAAACATGTCTTAAATACTGATATTTTTTGAAATGACACCATGAAATGTACACTTCATCTTTGCGTAGCTGCAAATCCAACCCATTTATTTTACAAAGTAGAAAGCTTAACTCTAGGTGTCAGCACTGCAAACTGAGTCTGGAGCTCTGAAAATGAAGTTTTGCTGTCTTCGACTCCTCCGGTGGCACCAGCAATCAAGTGCAAAGCAATTTTGCTGACAGATCCTTAAGGGTGAAGAAGAGGAGAGCCCACGCTTGTGGTTAATGGCACAAGTAAGAATTCCAGTATTCTTTTCTCACTCAGTTTCTTTCTAGCTGCACTTAAGTGTGTTCTTATTAATGGGATCTAGTAAATTACATTTAACATAAAGGAAAGAATGAGAACAAGATCTCTCTCCAACCAGTGCCACTGTTTAAAGCAGATACATTAAGACTTTCCCTTCTTTGTTTAAGTGCATATCCTAAGTGGGCATCCAAAGTGATGAGAGAGAGAAGGAAGCCAATGTCTTTTCTGGCTCTAACAGGCTATATAGATCAGCTAAATTAATGAGGTGGATGAAGTTTATGTGACTATTACTTATACTTGAAACTGCACTGTGGCAGAGACATGGAGGAAGGAAAGACCTGATTTTCCAGCCTTTAACACTAGCAGTTACAATGAGTAAATAAAAGGATTTTGACAGTGTAAGTACTATGGTTATCCTGAAAAAACACATTTCTCAAAAGCACTGACATTGGCTTTGCATCTCCTAACCCTCTCATTGGCATTGACTGATGCTCTTACCTGTAGTAGTGAAGAGCTGCTTTTTGCCATTCTTGCTGTCTATATTATAGAATCATAGAATCAACTAGATTGGAAAAGACTGTTTAGATCATCAAGTTCAACCGTTACCCCAGGACTGCCAACCCCACCACTAAATCATGTCACTAAGGGCAAACTGATTTCCTCTTAAGATTTCCCATCATGGCTGCCCCTCATGATCTCCACTCACAGCCGCCCCTCATCTGCCCCCACAGTGGCCCACTCTGTATAGCTGCCACCCTTATCCGCCATGGCCACCCCTCACTCCCCACAGCTGCCTCTGTTCTCCCCTCATGATCTTTCAACACGATCTTCCCTCATGGCTGCCGCTCAAACTTCATGGCCATAACCCTCATGGCTGCCCCTCTTCTCCCTTCATAATCTTCCCTCATGGCTGCCCCTCAAACTTCATGGCCGCCCCTTCTCTCCCCTCATGATCTTCCCTCATGGACACCCCTGAACCTTCATGGCTGCCCTTCTTCTCCCCTCATGATCTTCCCTCATGGCTGCCCCTCAGACTTCATGGCCACCCATCCTCTCCCCTCTTGATCTTCCCTCATGGCCACGCCTCCTGTCCTGTCATGATCTTCCCTTATGGCCACCCCTCAACCCCCATGGCTGCTCCTCTTCTCTGCTCATGATCTTCCCTCATGGCTTCCCCTCAAATTTCATGGCCACCCCTCCTCTCCCCTCATGATCTTCCCCCATGACTGCCCCTCAACCCTCATGGCCGTCCTTCCTCTTTCATCATGAAATTCTCTCATGGTCACCTCTCCTCTCCCCTCATGATCTTTCCTCATGGCCGCCTGTTCTCTCCCCTCATGAAATTCCCCCACAACCACCCCTCACCCCTCATGACCACCCCTGCTTTCCCCTCATGATTTTCCATGCCCAGGTGGAGTCCAGTAACGAGAGGTGTCCCTCAGGGGTTGGTATTGGGGCCGATGCCTTTTAACATCTTTGTCGGCGACATGGACAGTGGGATTGAGTGCGCCCTCAGCAAGTTTGCCGACGACACCAAGCTGTGTGGTTCACCATCATAGTCATCATTTATCTGCGTCTTTTGCTTTTAATTATGATGGCATTTGTCTTGGAGTTAAGCTACTGTTCAAAGGCTGACTTCTCTGAATGCAAGGCAATGCTCACACTGAATTGGTTTCTTCTGAAACTGATTCTGATAGGGGAACACAAAAGCGTTCACAGTACAAATCTGGAGTAATTTAAATAGTTTCCACATGTGATACATCACTTTTCCCTCCTCAGACACTGCTCATTGGCAGAATATTTGGTTTTCTCCCTGCTCCTAAATCCAAAGTTTGATTGGGTCCTCCCTAAAATGCTGTTGCCTGTGAGCTGTTCCTCAGCTAGTGAAAACAGAGTACCTCAGAGAAGCGCCTGTGTGAGCCGTTAGAGAGTAAAGGTTGGCAGAGCGACAAATGACATAGTAAAGAAAGTGAATGACCCATGTGGAACACAAACAGGGCTCTTACAAGCCCCTCAGTCTGTGTGTGGCCTTTGGTAGAGTAAGGTGTTTTACATCTGTCACCAAACGTGAGCTGGTACTTCTGAAACAGGTACTGCCTACAGCAGCAACTTGTGCGGCACTGGGCATGGCATTTTAAAGGGATTTAAATACTCTGTTTTCTCTCTTACGGTATGTAGACATCTCTGCTCACAACTCATCTGTGTGATAAGGAAGTATAGTTACTTCCATATGATATAGAAACAGAAAAAGTTTGTTACATATGCCAGAAGGAGTCTGTCTGCAATTCATTTTCCAAGCCTTAGGGTCTGTATCCCCCATAGCACCATCTTCCCTTTCCAAAGTATTTGCTTTCAATAATATCTTCAAAAAAAATTGGCACAGCCAGAGTTGAAAAGGAAGGGGATAGGAAATAGCAACTGCTGCTGGGCTCTGGCTGTTTACAGTTCCTGCATCCTTACAGGGCGGCAAGTTGCTGGCCCCCCCCCAGGTGGGCTGCCTGTGTGAACGTGTGCAGGGCAGCCGGGCTTCTGGTGCTGGATTGAGTTCTACAGATGGATTTCGCCTTTGGGTTCAAGCGTCCTGGGGCGGCTGGCGTCGTGCAGTGACACGGGCCTTGCAGCCGTGTGCAAGTGCCCCGGCTCCACCTGCCGCACGGAAACGCCTCGCTCCGCCCTCATGGCGGCGGCGGAGACCAGGACCCGCGGCTGGGGAACGCCGAGACAGGGAAGGGTCCGAGCGCCGGGGCGCTGCGGCCGGAGGCAGCGCTGGCGGCGGTTTGAAGTTCGCCCGCCCGAGCGCAGCCGCGCCGCTCCATTGGCCCTCGGCGGGTGATTTGCATTGACGCCAGCACCGGCCAGAGGTCAGCGCCGCCGGGTGCTTGTATTGGCTCCGCCGCTGTCAAGCGCCCGGGCGCGCGGGCGGGGCGGTCGCGGGGCGGGGCGGGGCGGGGCGGCGCGGGGGCTGCCTCGCTGCTGAGGAACATCAATAATAACAAGGTGAGCGCAGAGCGAGGGACGGCGGCTGCGAGGAGAGAGGCGTTTCCCTGCCGCAAGGGATGCAGGCACCACGGCCCTGGGAACTAGATCTGTCGTCGCTGCAGCCCTTTCCGCCGGGATGGGACGCTAGGATCGTTTTCCTTCTGCTACTTATCGCTCCTGTTAATTTTGCCTCCTGTTTTTTAATTTTTGGGTTTTTTTCTCGTCGCCGTTTCGCATCGTTTCTCTGACCAAAAAAAAAAAAAAAGAAAAAGAAAAAAAAAAGAAATCCCCCCCAACATGGAGGCCCTTTGATGCCTCCGGCAGCCGCGCCGGCTCCTCCCGCGGCACTGGGAAGCCCTCCGGGCTGTGTGCCTCGCTTCTCCCGAGAGCCGCCCCCGGCACTCGGCCCGGGCGCTGAGGGGGGGGCTCTCCGCCGCCCAGCCCGCCCCTGCCCCGCGCCCCGCCGGCGGGATGCCGCTGCAGCCTGACGGGGGGCTTTTCCTTCCGACGACTGGAACCTGAATGTCACCCCCGCGGCGGTCGCCCGCCCGCGACGGAGGCGGCGCGGGACATGCCCAGCTCGGCGTGAGGGGCGCAGGCGGCTCCTCGGCGCGGAGGGGCAATCTTCCATTATTCTTGTTACTCGTTTAAGTTACTGATTTTGGCCCCAGGGCACACACGGCGCAGCGCCGAGCCAGGACCGCGAGGTGTGAGCGCTGCTGGCGGGGAGCGCGGAGGACGCGGTGGGGAGCGGCCCCCGGCCCGTTCCCGGGTTAACCGGTCACGCCGTACAAGCCCCGGTGGAAAATGCGCCGTGCTCCGGACTAGAAAGGAGGAGATGGTGCAGTGCCCCCGGCCGCTCTGAGCCAAGAAGACGCTGGGGTGCGTGTTTTTTGGGGCTTGGGGGCTTGTTATTTTTGCTCTTCCTCCCCCTTTTTTTTCTTGCCTTTTTTGTTTTTCCCCGGAGGAGAGAAAACCCTACCAAGATCCTCAGATGGCTTAGAAAAATGAATAATAATCTGTGAAAATATGAAGTAGACCAGTTCTTGATTGCACCCCTTCCCTTCCCTCCAGCTCCCCAGCCCACTGCTGAGATTGAGATAAAAGGACCCATTTCCTGGAGGACGAGGAGAACAGACACGTTTCTGATGTGTAGAAGGGACCGATGGCAGTGCTTCAGAGTGTAGCGGAGACCCAGGGAAGAGGTTCAACCTGTTAACAAAAAATTAAGCAGGGGGAAAATACCAACGGGAAGGAAAGATACATATATATATATTCATATATATATATTTATATATACCCAACTTAGAAGTATTCCCCAGGTGGCCACAAAGCATGGGCTGTGTTCCAAGCACCAACCTCTCTGACAGCAGAGTGATCTGTCACAGTAGCAGTGAGTCTGAAGAGTGCAATTCCCCTCACCAGACCAACACAACCATGTCTCAACAGCAGCAAGGCAACCCCGTCCCCGGATTATTCATTAAATGCTACAACACATCCACTTATGAGGGGAGGACTAATTCCTCTAAGAAAAACAAGAGAGAGAACAGCCAGAGCATGGAGGCAGAGGTGGAGACCAGCAGATCCAGTGTTAAGGTAAAAAAGGTGCTATACATAAACACTGTTTCTCTCAGAACAGGGGTTGGCTGTAGTGGTCTAACCCAAGGAGTCTCCCTGCTGAAGTGACATGTTGCAGGGGGAGCTTTTCCTGGCTTGAGTGATTACTTTCGTTTAGAAAACTAACCAGTCTCCTGAAACGACTTTATATGTGTACCCAACTCTCTTTCTTCATTCCACAAAATGCGTTTTCCTAATGTTGGGAAGGAAATAATTGTAGTTGTCCTTGTCAATTGTTAGAACCAGGGGCACGGGTCTTGCTTGAACCCGGAGGCCCCGTCCGTCTGTCTGTCCGTGGTGGGACTCTGCCGTGCATGGGAGCTGCACTGCCACTCACTCCTCTGTGGTTTTTTGTGTGTGTTTGTGCTGGATTGTCCAGTGTTGCCGTTTGTGCTTGTCCTGTTTGGAAGCGGAGGCAAATCGCAGTCTGAGGCATCTGCTAGCCCGGCTGATCGGTTTGCATACCTCTGCCATTCAGACAGTTGAAAGGAGAGCGGCAGCGGTTTTTGCTCTGGGTACTGATTTACATTAACAACTTGTTGACCTTGTCTGTTGCTGCAGCTAGTGTGTTTTTCGGAGGGTTTTTTCAGTGTGCTGGCGTATGTAGAGATACAACCCAAGGCTCTGTGAATGTGCTAGGCACATGCTGAAAAAAATTGTAATTTGTGGGTTTTCTTTAGTTTTAACTGCGGGAGTTGTGTGGAGTGCCTGCTTTTCTGTTTACTATTGATGGCCTGTTTATGTATATGCTGTACTTTAGATCCTAACGCTGTAGGTTTTCATTATCCTATATTTTTGCTTTTTTGGGGGGGAACTATCTCTATTTTGTAAAAATAAGTAATTGCAAATATAAAAAATAAAACCAAATTGTCGTAGCCCAGGAGATATTATATAACATGGCTGATCTGCTTTGGGTTACCATGATAAGAACTGAGGTACACGTGCCGTAAATATAAGATACAGGCTTGAGATGCAGGCAAGAACTTGCAAAATGTCAAGCGTTTTGTGGACTCACAGGAACTAATGACCTGTAGTTTCCCTAGGATTTTTACATGCTCATTAAGATGGCTTCTGGAGTATTGATCCGGAATAATTTTCTTAAGTTATGTGGTTTATTTTCTTCTATTGTTATGTGAATTTAATATTTCAGTTCATAGGACTTTAAAAAAAGTCTAGAAAATGAGAAGACACTCTGTTGATAGTGAGTTGGAGGAGGAATTAAAATACCTAAGGCAGAACATGAAGGCGAATGGTTAAACTAAACATTAAGCTAAATTTTTGGTGTTAATAACACTGTACAGGAAACTGAACTTTATGGCCCTGTTCACACATGATAGACATGCTTATGGCATTTTTAATATAGTAACCGCATTAAAGACACTTAATTTGTCATCAAAATCTTGACAGTAGTTTTGCTAGTTGAATTTTTAATGCTGAATATAACTGCACATTAGAGAATCTAAACCAAAAGTATTCTTAAAATTTATATTCTGTGAATTTGTCTTCTGTGTGCTTGCTTATGGCTTAAGAAACAGCTCCAAAACCTGTTTCCAGAGGCACTCATCTGAAGTGGTCTTAATTTTGTTAAATTTTGCTGTTTGATTGCAAGAGCTCTGTAAAAATTCCTGTTCCTAAGTTTGGATAATTCAGCCAGAGGGTGATGCTGATTCTTATGCAGACTGTACTCTCATTGGCAGTCATCCTGATTTTTATCACTGTCGTATTTTCTGCCCTTGTCATCACTTTAAGCACATTGCTGTGAAACTATGGGTTTTGAGAAGTGAGAATGGAATTCTGTTTGCACTCAGCTGAATACAGAATCTGTTGGAGCCATCACATCTGCCTGATTTTCATGTGCAAAATCCTATAATACTCTTTAGAGCTATAAAGCAACATGGTATTTCATTCTCTGTTTTTATCATTAGTGTGTATAATATGATCAGATTTAGAATTCTTCATGTGCTGGATAACAGCGTTGTCTCAGGGGCTGTGCTGGAGAGAGGGCTGTGCTGTCACGGAGGGCAGCTTTCACAGGACACTGAACTTGTGTGGAAAGAAACAAAGTTTGATGAGAACATTAATGATAATGGATAGGAGCCTGAAATTCCTGAAGCCAAAAGGAGTGTTGGGCAGGACCTTGTTCTGTTTTGGAGTTAAAAGTATTTTTGATTTGAGGAAGAACTGTAAGAATTAGGGCACTACTAGGAACCATTGCTATGCTTCACTGTGCTTGTAGTACACCCTTTATGGCCCCTGGGATACCCTCACATGAACACAAGATGCTTTTGTGCTTTGAGTAGTGATCATGTCATCAGAATTTGTGTGAATAGACAGTAACCTGCCTGAATGGCATTTGCACTTGGTTTCAGAGCACTTTAATTGAAATTCATTCACAGTCTTTTGTTGTGTATGCACAGATTAAAGCCAAGAGTCCTCTGTTAGAACTAAAACCAAAACTTGGCCCATGTCTACATTTCATATTTTCATTTTGGCTGGCATTAGCATTAAGTTTATTAAAATATGTATAATAGTGCAACAACTTTTATTGAATCTGGTTTTAGCTATAGTGCATGTTTTTCAAGTCAGAAGGTATCATAAAAAGAAATAACTCATGCTAATTGTAAAATGGCATTACATGTATTGCTAATTAGCCCTGGTCCTATTCTGTCTTTATGTCTCATTTTATCTTCTGGTCAAGATGATTTTCTGGATGTGTGGTGTGAGCATACTGTATTTTGTGATTTGCATCAGTTTACAAACTCTAGCTAAAAAAGTTACCTGTTCTTCCCTAACTCAGGAACCCCTGAGTTTATCCATAACAAATTTATTGAGCAGTCCTGAAAGTGTGTGTATGTGTGTGCGTGTGCGCAGAGATAAGTGCCGTAATACCCATTTCTGGTATGGTGACAGTATGTGAGAAATGGAGGAGCCCTTTTAATAAATGGTATTTGGCCACAGGACCTGTATCTCACTCCTTCATTAGAATTTTCATGCAGTGCTTTTATTTGAAAATGTAAGAGCCTCTTGGAATAAGTGTGGTATCAAAAAGTGAACCACTATGAAAACTCTTCCTTAATTTTCAGTGTATCAATTCCACAGCTTAAACTGTGCACTTTCCCAGTGAAAGATGAGCAAGACTTGGATGCAGTGACTTGGGTTTGACTATCCAGTACTACATTAAGAATATCAAATGACACTTCCCCAGTGCTGTTGCAAAGGAGAGGGGTTTGTTGTTGTGTTTGATATTTTTTTCGGTTTGGAGGGTTTTTTTTTAGTTTGTTTGTTGTTTTGGTTTTTTGTTTTTTGTTTTTTTTTTTGGTTGTTTTTTTTTATCTTTAGCAGTTTCAAGAAAGCGGACTGAAAATTGTGGCTGTCTTTCATAGATATTATTTATAGTTATGGTTTTCTTTTCCAGACATTTGTGGTGTTGAATGTATGGTAAAGGTACTTGACTTCATAGACACCTGCTTAAATACCTTGAGAATAATACCTCTGTTTAATCTATAGCATAAGTGGGGTAAATGCTGAAATGGTATCAGGGCTTAATGATTCTATGATTTATTTACAATTGGCTTGGGTATTCATAAACATATGCTGTCCCAACATCACGTGTGAGTGTCACTCTGTAGTGTCTTCTGTAGTGCATTATTATTCAGCGTAGCACATACATTGCACATTTATTTTGCTCTGTCATTCTTTTACGTATATGAGATTTCCTTCCTCTTGTGTAACTCTCCTTGTCATGTAGATGTAACACAGAAATATATGCATTTCAGTGCAAAGGGATGAGAGAGTAAATCCAAACTTCCTTTGTTTTAAATTAAAAATAGTCCTAAGCCAGCACAGCTAAATGAAATAGCCTTTTGATTTATCAGCTGATATGGGACAGCCAGTTTAAATCCGTGGCCTTATAACTGGTAAGTTTTCTTCATTCAAGCCCTGTGAAATTGCCTGAGAATTTTGCAGTCGCTGCAAACCAATGGTTGCATAATTCTGTACACAGGAGGCTGTATGCTGTGTTGTACCTGCAGCGCTGAAGTGGATCTTGCTTCAGCATTTAACAGCACATTATTTAGTCAGTTAAGCTGTCTTCTCTCTTCCTGCCTGTCTGGTGATTCCTTCCCCTTGGAACACACAAACCCTCCCTCCCTTTGAAATTCCCACACGTACTGTTCATGCTTCCCCTGAGGCTGTCCACTCTTGTCTTGATTCCTCCCTGTTCCCACTGACACTATCCTCAATCATTTCCCCCACAAACCTCCCATCGCTGTTTCCCTCCCACTTCCACTGACGTCAGCTCTCCTGTGCAGGCATCCTTGCTCCCACTGAGAGTGTCCTTCCCACGCTGAGATACATGAACTTTTCTCAGTCTTTGCAGCTCCAGACTTCCATGCTGATGCCTCTTGTGCTGTTTGCAAGGCATGAACCCTTTTCTCCAGGGGAAGTGTGTCTGATTTTTAAATGGTACGAAGTGAACTGGTGTGGTAACATGTGAGCTGGGTTCATATTTAAGTCTAAGTTTTTATGTTTACCCTTTAATTTCTTGTTGCTTGTAATGTAAATGGGAAAAAACAAACTGTAAATGACTTAGGGTACTACACTACTAAGCATAAGCTGTGTTTTCAGTTTTTAAAGCGTTATTATTGGTACCTCTCCTGACCATGCAAACTAACTCATACAAAATGTGTCACTGCATCTGAGGGCAATTCCTTGCATGACTGAGATGAGCCAGGTTAAACCCTGAATTTTTTGAGTACTTGCTGTTGGTAACAGCTTTACTGAAACTCCTTTCAGCAGTGCATTCATCTGCCAGACAAGAAACACTGACTTCTGTCTGCCCTTAGCATGGTTCTTTGCTGTCCCTGGTATGAGTGTGCTTTGTGTCTCTTCCCTTGTCATTTTAGGTAGTTAATTGCTAAGCTTTTCCTTTTCTGCTGAATATGGCAATAGAGGAAGTATTAAACGCAAACCTTTATTTCTGTGTTTATAGGTGTTTATCTTACTGTGTTTTGTACCCTTTGTATTCTTAACTGTATGGCTCAGATTGAAGTGTAAGTACATCCACAGTGAGAATTTTTCTGGTTGTACAATGTACTTGCAAGTGAGGCAGAAGAACAGGAGGTGATACACTTACTAGCTCTCCCTCCCTTTCTACGATTCCCAATGTCGCATGTGGTGTGAAATTCCAGAGCAAGGTACCAGCATTGCCTTGCTTTTTAAGATGACAGCAATTCAGATTTTATAATCAAAATGTTAAGTCTAAATATAAGCTAAATATATTAAAGGGTGAAGTAGTTACAAGCAGTTGTAGATACTTAATATTCAATGTATTTAGATTAGAATATGCTTTCAATCTATGTGAATATGACGGATGTCTCATTAAGAAAGTTGCTTATAATTCTTTGGAAACATATTAAAAAAAATACTGTTTGGGAACTGTTTTGCTTCCCATATTGCATGCTTTAATATCTGTTCCTCATGTTTAAGTAAATGTCAAGAAAATGACTGGTTTTTGAATGAGAATTGTTTTTAACATCCATTGAGATAGTTACATCCAACAGTTACCACTACCCACAGTGATAAACTGCTGGTTTACTTTAGTTATATGAACATTCACCTCTCTTGGCCATCACCTTGAGAAGGAACTTGAGAAGTTACTTCTTAAGCAATAGTAAGAATACTTTGAAAATATTCCATTCTTTTAGCATTCCACTTGGAATGCCAGCTGACTTTCAAATGAGTCCTCAAATAGGAAATAAATATTTAGAGATATGTACAGCAAAAGCTCTGATGAGCTGTCAGCAAAAAGTGAAAGAAGCTTAAAGTAAAGATGGTAATGAGCTGACTGACCCCCAGGTGAATTTGGTTCAGTATAAGCTTTGTGTAAGTTGTAATTTATCAGAGGACCGCAGCAGCACACCTCACACCTGAGGACAATTTAGCATTGTGTTCTGTTTTGTTCATGTGTATGGATATACTATGCCCTTGTGGTAAACTGCTTTACCAGCCTTGGATGGAATTAAAAGACTGTTTCTGAGACTGCACATAGTGTGTGATTTTTGTGTCCAAAGTGCAGTTTTCCATGTGAATTGCAGTGGTTAATGTGTCAGACCCATTCATGCAGTGGAGCTTCACTAGGAATTTGCCCTATGACATTCTACACTTTGCTATCTGTCCATTTAGTAACATAATCAGGTATCTTCATTTAACCATCATTTAAATTGGCATAGGATGATAGATGCAAATTGAACAGCTATAATGTGCATGACATATCAAATAGTTTTATTGCCCAGAGTCATATTTTTAAGTTTCCAAAGGCATCAGGGAAGTGGTGTGGTTAAAGCCCTCTGCTTTTCAAAAAGATTTTGGCATTCAGCGCCTTTTAGATCCTTTCTTGAAATCCCTGTTAAAGGCCAAAATGTAATAAATGCTGTCAGTACACACACTGTGAAATTGAAGTCGTGGAGTCTCTAATTTGTGCATTCTTCCAGACCATCCGCTTTTACTATGGGTTGAACTGTTGGCCTCAAATCAAACTGTCAGTCCCTTTTCTCCTCTTCCTTGTAAAATCTTTTAAGCCTGTCCCTGTACACAGAATAAAAAGCTCAGCATTCTGTAACCAGCTCCCAGATGTGTAGCTTTGTTTTGGGAGAAAGGGCGGGGGCTACAACCTCTTTTTTGACATGAAAATGCATTGGCATGAAATAAATTGCATCTATTTTGAATGTGGTTGACACAGTCATTTGAGATGGTTTTTGATGGTGTTTTAAACATTTAAAGGTAGTCTGCATATCTATGTAGAGAGCGAATGTCCTTACAAAGCAAAAGGATTTGAAATAAAAAAGGAATATTCAGAAGTTAAAAGCAGTTTTGAGAATAAATACTGTTGCTAGTGAAAAAGACACTGATTCTGGTATGTGGGACTCAAACTAGGATTCTCATCCTTTCCTGGAAAAGGGGGAAATATGGCTTTTGGTTCTACTACATTGTTACATGACAGACCATTTTTGAGCACTAGATCCCTAGAAATTAAGACGACACATTTTTGATGGTGTAAAGACAGTCTCCTCGTTGGCCAGATAGGTGCTTCATTCCTGAGTGAACTAAATAGGTACTATTTCAAGGATTATTATTTTTAATCAGGATAGAAATTGATTTATGTGTTACATATTTTTCACATACTTAAGTTTCATCTGTTTCCTCACTGGAAATGAGAATTCACTCTTTTTGCAAAAGCAGAATTATTTTGCACATTACTTTGAAAGTTGCACAGGGAACTTCAAACATTTTATATGCCTAAAAAGGTCAAACCTTTCAAGTGAGAGATATTTCCCTTTATAAATCAAAAATTTTACATAGTGACATGAATAGATTTCTGATTGTTAAAGTGGTAACCTTGAAATCTTTTCATTGTTTTTTTAGATTCCCCAGTTTCCTAAGTAAATCCATACAAAGAGAACACAGAATTACTCTGCAAATATGAAAGAATGACATCCTCTACTTCCCATTGTTTTTAACTTTGAGTTAGCAGTGACCTTTAGCTCCCTGATGGGATGTGGTGGAAACTTTGAGGCCCCATCTTACTTGCCACTAAAAGACGCTGTAAAGTTACACATTTACCATTGCTTTCTGTCTTCCAGTTGGAGGTTCTGTTATCTCTAGTAAAATTTAATCAGACAAATAACCTCAGTAAGTGGTCAGCAAAGTAGACCTTTATATGTATCTTCATTGAAAAGAACTATGCTCATGTATTAATTAAAGCTCTATGGAAGAACCTCAATCCACTGAACGCAGTCTTCCTGTATTTAGGAGTATCTATACTGTTGCATCATTGGCAAGATGATGTTCCTCATTCTTACTGAATTATTAGAGTTGTGTCTCTCTGTCACTGAAGTGTAGAACTCTATTTTACAACACTAGTTTTAATTCCAAGATTTTCAATGCACAAATGTATCCATGTGATAGTAGATAGGTCAAAATCCATTTTCAGACAACTGAGTTTGCAGATGTGTATTTCTTTTTGCAGTACTGTTTGCTGTTTCTTTCAGTTTTAAAGTTTTGGGGTTTTTCCTTTTCCTTTCTTTTTTCCCCCCTTGCCTTTCTTTATTTCTCCATAAAAGTTTGGTGAGAAATTCCACATGTGGTTGAAGACAACCACACCTACTGCTTTGGTAACTCGAAGCAGAAGTGACCACCTTGCACATTGCTGCAGTTTAACTGCCTGGTAAAACTGCACTTTTCCATGGGCTGTAGCTCAGTGATAAATATCTCTGCATAGGATGAATATCAGAATGTGTGTCTGTGCAACTGGAATCAGAGCTCTGCCACACACTGAGGTGTGATGGCACTGGGATGCTGGCAAGATACCTGCATTTTATTTTTCAACACAGATTTTCAAATCCTAAAGAGATTTATTGGTGGGCCAAATTCCGACTAAAATGACAGTCCTTCAACTCCATTACAATCTGTGGGCGTGAGGGGTGTACCTGAGGCAGAACTTGAGCTGTTGTGTTTGCCTCATTATGGTAGAAAATAGTTCCCTGTTGGATACGTGATTTGAAAATAAAAATAGCTGCAATAACATTTGTAATAAGGGCAAAGTTATTTTCTGTCGTTGCAGAAAGACATCAGGATAGCTCCAGTGAGCAAGTTCCTGCCTGTACTGAACCTGGTGGCAAAGTTCTTACAATTTTCAGAACAGGCAGAATTTGATCTCTGGTCTGTAAGCAAAACTTACCCGGCTTCTCTAAAGTGCAGTGAAGGTGTCAGCCATGCTTGTTTTATGATTGCTTAATCCATAGCTGGTGCAAAAAAACTACCAATAAATGATAGTAACTTTCTAATAATGGGAGTAATGGGATAGTAAATGGATTTTAATTTTTTTCCCCCTTAGCTTCATGTAGCAGTGGGGGCTGTTTTCAACCAGTAGCTGGCTGCATAGAGAGTATAAATTGTTGTGGCTTCAGATCATAAATGAAATCTGCACATTTGCTGCTGTTCTTAAGTGGTGACTCTCAAAGTTAGAACTTGCATTTCTAGGTTTTCAACAGGACTTTTGTTTCTATGTATTTGTACCTGTGTAGTTCTTCATTTGCATCTGAGGTGTTTTGGGATGTGTTGTGTTGCCTGGTGCTTTGTGGCCAAGGCTAGAGATACTGACCTGGAATGAGAAGAACCAGACTGCCCCTGGGTAGCACGTAGCTCTTCAGCTACCTTGGTGTATATTTCTACTTGAATGCTTGATCTAAATTATTATATCAAGCAGGATCAGAGCCATCATATACCCAGGAACAGAAAAGTTGCACTTAGGTCTGACTGTGTCCATGTAATGCTATGATTTGTTTCTAGCTGCAGTCCACAGAGTGTGCTTTGGAGAAAGATGCAAGGAATCTATTTAAAGGTACAAAAATGAGAAGAGTTTTTCATGTTCTTCTTTAAGTCTGAACACACTGATTTACTGCTCACTTGTCACAATTTTGGCATGTAATATGACAATGGTATTTTAGCTTTATCTCCTTAAAACTTGGTTGCTAAGTTGACAAATGCAATAAAAAAATTATACTCTTGAGTGCAATTTATCACTGGAGGATTAATTTGCAAACTAGTGTTAGCATGAACTTAGCACTGAAAACTCCATTGATGTGGATCATTTATGTATGTGGTTCTGCAAATACTGTTGCAGGGACCAAGAGCAACTGATGAAAATGTTTTAAAAGAAAGCAGGAGGGATGAACTGTAACTAAATACGGGTTTGCGTTTTGAAGAGGACTTCATGACCAGAGAACTTGTACTTTTTTTCATACGTAAGGCTGAGTATCCTGCCGATGAAAAAAAGCTGGGGGTAATGTTGATGTTTTAGAGGAAGGAAACATTTCAAAGCCAGGCAGAGAAGGTTTTGCAAACCCAGCTTTTGTTTTGTTAACAACTACATCATGAGGAAGAGAGTAAGTCCTGTGAACTCAGACACTGCTTTATGCTTCCATTGATTCTGCTGTAACTTTTAATTTACTTAGTATTTGTTTTCTTTTTGTCTTTTGCTGTGGAAGTGATTTGCTTTCTGCAGGATTTCACATGAAAGGGCTGTTCTGCTTATACTGTCCATTAGTTATGTTTCTGTGTGTCCTCAGTTCTGGAGATTGTGTCTCATTCCTTGCTATTTAATGCATGGCACTGAGATCTGCCATGAGACCAGTCAGGTCTAATTCAGTAGTTGTGCTGCCATTCACACATCCCTAAGCCTGGCACTGGTACTTTTCCCTGTGTGAATAATCTTGATGTTTTACCTTTAACAAAGAATGGAATCTTTTACTTTGGGACAGCTGCTTCCTTTTTAGGAGGGTTTTATGTTTTCTGAAATACTATTGCAAGTTACAGCTCTTTAAAATGAATGTGTTAGAGCAGTAACTTGTTGGGAACCAAGTTTTCTCCAAAGAGCCGCTTGTGCAGCCTTTTTGCCACTTTTAGTGGTACTGAGTAGAGATAACCAGCTTCTGGGGGATAAGAGAGACTTAGCTTTTATGATCCTCATTAATAATAAGAAAACTCATGAAACCAATGGAACTGCTCAGTAAGAAAGCTGAGCAGTTCTCACCCTCTCACCCCTGGCTTTGGTGAGAAGGGCAAAGACAGTATTGTCCCTGAAGACAGGTAGTAGTGTCAGCCTGCTGTCTTGGTAGCAAATATTAAGAAATGGAATTTTGGTGGGCAGTCTTTACTGTTGGTTCCTAGCGCTAAATATGTTACTGAAAACCACAATTCTGCTGTCACTGTCTGTATAACATTTGGAAGATTTTTTTATTGTATAGTACAATAAAATCGGTGAGGGTGGGAATGGAGCAGGGGGAGCAAGCCCTGCTAGCAGTTGGCAGGAGTTATGGGAAGTCTAATGGCTTGTCTAATCCTCAGATTTAGCCCCTAGTCACAGTGTGGCCATGGGAAAATTGCCAGGCACCAAATTTTCAGAGGAGCATGATTGAAGTTCACATTCTCTAAAACCCTGAGCTCTCTTGTGAATTGCTTGCAGTGAGGACTGTCAAAACAGTGAGCTGAAATTACCATCTTTATTTTGCCAATTAAACTGAAAAGGATTTCTTTCTGGAGGTTACAGAGCTCTGAAGTTTTCTCCTGACTTCATCTCAGCTGTTCCAATTGCTAAGAGCTCTTACAAAGCTCTCTTGTGCTTTTTGGCCAGTAGAAACTCTCTTCTGCTATGCTCTGCTCAGGTTGTGGGACTGTTCATGGGGTAGATTTTGCTTTGTGGGTAATCTTGCTTTGTTGGTATACGAAGTCTAAGCAAACTAGAGAATTTTAAGGGCTGTGGAAGTGAAATACACGTGGTGCAGGTTCAGGGAATGACAGTCTTTCTCCATTTCTTCTATGAGCCTTTGAACTGTGCTGGGAAGTGCAGGCCGAGGGTGTTAAGAGGTAGCTTGATGTTCAACCTGGCCAGGAATTATGTGGATTAGGAGGTGGCTCCCTGATACATTGCGCTGCTCTGTTACTGTCACCTGAATTTAATCATGAGGTCAGGACCAGAGGCCAGTGACCAGTGTAGAGTGTAAGTGTCCAGTGCTTGACTTTTAAAGTCACAATGGTAAATGGTTTTGCTTGTAGGATTGCAGAAATCTCAGTTGTCTCCACAGGGACCTTTACGTGGAAAGTGCTTTGTACTAAAAGGTGGAGAAACCTAAATTTTTACATTGTCAGTTGGAGCAAAGACACTGTCTCCCTCAGTTGTGTTCAGCAATGAGACCATGTGGCTTCTTGCCCTTTCCCCACAGATGACCTGCAAAGACGAACTATCATCCCCTCTCAGAAAACCTGATACTTTGATGAATGGCCTGTTAGATTTTTTCCCCAGCTGACTGGCATTCCAGCACACTGATCAGAGAAGTGCCCAGTTGCATCCACTTGTGAGGATTTGCTGTGCCAGTGCTATTCTGTTTCAGGAGAAAGGTGCCAAGGAAGTGCGTTCTGTTGAGCGTATCTGAAAGCAGAGCAGTGCTTACCTGGCTGTGGCAAATCACTTTAACTACTTTAGGATCTAGTTTCCTCTTATCCTTGTAACAATACACTCATTAAATACACATGTGAAATATTACCTGGGAATCTTTAAGCACTTCGCTACTATTATTAGCTTCATGATGTTTTCTGAGAGTTGCAAGGACCTGTAAAGTACCTCCCCCCTCGTTTTGCAGAGAGGTGGGTGTGGGTGAAGGGCTTGGCATTTTTTTCATCTTCCCCAACATCAGGAGGTCTCCAGGCAGCAGGTAGAATTTCTAGGAGATTCTTCTAAAGGAGGGCTCTCCACAACCCATTCTAAAATAGCTTTATGATTTTTAAGGTAAACCAACAAGACATTTCATGTAGAGGGAAAAATATGACATAGGATTGCCAGGATGAAGGGATTATGGCTAACAGCGTTGCTGCAAGTGGTCTTCAAATCCTTAGGAGTCTGAGTTAGGTTTGGAAAACCCAAAAATCTGTGCTGAGGAATGAGCTAGGTCCAGTGGTAATGGTTTGTTTAAACACAAATTCTTAAGCCCAGATTGATTGTTGTAACTCAGTTTGGTTACTACAGCTGCTTTTGCCCTGAGACATGAACAGATTATCCAGAGGAATACATATGTACAGGATGTTTGCCAATTATCTTGCAGTTAATTTAAACAGAACACAAACTCCTGACTTGGTATGCCCTAAGGTCTTGTTTTTTAATCTGGCTTGGAGAGGGTCTTTAACAAGTGCTAACCTGGTTAAGGTACAGGAAAGACAGTGGTATGTGTTAAAGTGCTTTATCCAAAGCCATGAAAAACAAGGAGGGAAATACATTTAGGGTGTACAGAGCAGCTTGGTCTTCCTGACAGTCTGTGAAGTTGTCTGACTTCATCGGAGCAGGAAAAAGCTCTGGGATCGTGGCTGCTGTGTCAATGCATCCATCTGCAGAACTCACTACTGTATGCTGAGAGCTTGGACCTTCACAAGAAGGTTTCCTCAGGAGGCTTGCCTTCCCTTCTCCAAGTCATACATGTCTTTATTCCCAGGTCCATATACATATGCTTCTTAGCTCTCTAAAAGTATAAAAACTTACAAAGATCCTTAATATGCTGGGCCAGCCAGGGGGCTTTCTGTAAACTCGTTCTAAATTCGCACTTACCACATGAGCTCCTAATTTCTTTGTTCAGAAAAGCACATGGCACTTCCCTACAGTGCACAGCTGGGCATTTCCAGAACCTGCTTCTTCACACACAGTTTTTGAGAGATGGCTGTTAACTAAACTTTGGTTAATTACCTTGACAATTTCACAGCTACTTTGAACAGCTTATTAACTGCAGGCTTCTTTGCAGCCAAAGCTCCACAATACATCATGCAGTGTAACCTGCTGACAGGAGGGTACAACTTCCAACTCCTGCTTCAGGAGATCAGATTTATTACTGCAGTCTTGCTTCTTCTAAAACTAGTGAAGGCAGATTTAGAAGCTAGAACTATCACCCATTAATGGATACTGAGAATGCTTTGATCTGTAGAGTAATCCCACACATAGTAGTAGGGCCATGGATATAACTTCGCATGTTAAAGCAAATGCTGTTATACGTATGTTGCCGAGCTGATAGTGGTGTTGGGGTGAGGACAAGTGGCTGTGGCCAAGTTGCATGGATTGCAGCTCCTGTGTGATACTGACTGAAGTTCTACAGGCTTGGGTTTTTTTTCCTTTTGTTTTTTTTGTTCAGATGATCATACATATGCAATCCATTGTTACTCAGCTCACTTAAAAAGAGAGAATAGTACATTGTTATCTGTTTTTTTATTAATTATTTTTGTGTGCTTTGTCCTTTCCCCCTTTCTCCCCTGGTAGTATAGAAAAATCTAGTCTGAGAGCTGTTGAAACACCTGCTAAAAGGCAATGGAGACTGAGCTTGCTGACCGCAACTTAGCAAGCCAGGTTCTTCAACTTGGCCTGGAGAAAGAGTAAATACTCTTTCAAAGAAATTTTCAAATCTCTGCTGTCCATGATCTTGAAAGATCCCATCAGTTGTTACAGGAACGGGTGTCCAGGTTCTCAGGGGACGAGGCATCCTCTCACCTCAAATGTTAATGTTGCAATGGTCTGTTCTTTGCGTTGGTGATTCCTTGCTGACGTGGCTAGGGTAAAGCCCTGCTGTAATTGCAGCAATACTGGTACTGCGGTGCTCATGGCAGCATAATTTTTGCCATTTGAGAGAATAAATACAGTGGTGTAACTTCTTCCACAAGAGAAAATTTCCCTGTATTTCTTGCCTTGTGGAATTATACTTAGGACACACTTACAGTTTGCGCAAAGTCTTGATACAGTCAAGGCCAGGCCTGTATGAGGAATGTCACCTAGCCTGGAAATGTCAGTGAGGGATTTGGGTTTTTAATAATATTTTATACTGGAAAATAATCTCTGTTATGAATGCAGTGGTAGAGGATGGGGGAACGTGCTTTTGTTAGAGTAGCTTGTTTCAGTTGAGCAACGGCTATAAAGTACCCCAGCAAAACCAGCTTTGCTAATATTACCTCCATTTGCAGTAAGAAAGTTTCCCAGGACACTTGTTATACCTATGCCAGGATTTAAGGACTGTGGAGGTGAAATGGAAGCGAAGTGAGAACCTGGTACAGAATCAGCACATGCCACACTTTTCATCCTTGTTGAGCCTTTGGACTGTTACAGGTTCTGGCAGCTAATGTCTCTGAACCACTTGCCTGCTTTTATGACACCTTTGCAGTGAGAATTTGTGACAGTGAGGGCTCCAAGGAACTCTGCTGGAACTCTGCATGCTGCCATGACAGAGGTGCTTTTTTGGAATCTTTCCTCTTTTGGCCAGATAGATTTAACAGGAAATAGTTTGGCTGAGATATGAAATCATAATGTGGGGATTTGCAAACTTTGGTAAGAAAAAGCATTTTTTGTCAGCAAGGCTTTGTAGGCTAGACCAGGCAGTAGAACAGAGGGGAACAGTCCTTGAATTAGGACAAATAGATGATTGTTAATGGCCTTTGTCCTCTGTTGCTGTTTGTGTGCTTTTGCTGTAATGCGCTGCTCTTCAGAACAGGCTTGTAAGTGCATGGCTCTGTGTTCTGCAAGTTAAGGTTATTGAGGAAAAGTTGAACTCTCAGTTAATTGATCAGATTGTTTAGAACAAATTTAATCTAATAATTATCTCATGAAACGAGTCCAGATTCATGCTTGACTATGGGACAAATTATTATTGCACAGAAGATACTGAATTGCCAGGTGTGATTTGGTGGCAATTTGTTGGCAATGCAAAAAGGCAGCTTGTGATACAAACGTCATGCCAGAGCTGCTTCTGCAGCAGAGCTGCCATTTTACTGCCTGTTTGTGCTTGACCTTGTTACTTTGGCTTCCATGGTGGTCTGTAGTTTCTGTTTAACTTCTTCCTTTATATACAGCAGAGGTTTCTTTCTGCAGCCTCTATTCTTCCTTTTGCCCTTGTCGTATATCTTCAACAGCCATTTTCTTGTTTCCAGTGCCTGTGTATGCATGTATCTGTATTTTTGGGGGTCACAAGTAGCATACATCCTCTCACTAATGAAACTCACAGCAGCTCCTCTCAGTAGTTTATTTGGGTTTTTTTAATGAAGCGTGTTGTTGGGTGAAGGTCTTTGAGGAAGATCTAACTTCTTCCCACTGCTGGCATACACCACTATCCTAGAAATGACAGAATCTTTTTTGTTTACAGAAAAGCATAGCTAGTAAACAGATCTCTCCCTGAAAAATCTTTAGTTAGTACACACAGTGTACTCTTCATAATTTACACCAAGGTCAGTGGCCCTTAAAATGCCATTCATATAAATAAATCTGATCTTAGAGGAGGGTTTTCATAGATGTGTTTGCAAACTTAAGTAAACAAAAAAATAATTTTTTCTCCTATTTCATCTAAAATTCAGTAAACTAATTTCTAATGTGCCATACTAGAAAAAAGTTTTCTGTCAGCTTTCAAACTTGCAATGCTGTTCTATGCTTAAAATGTTTTCCTCATTGATGTTTGAAAATGTGGGTATGTTCTTGCGTTGCTTAACCAAAATAAGTAACATTGTGGGGAAAAAGCTATTTTGTTTTTCATAACACAAAGCATAATTAGATGATGTGTAAATTATTTAATTATAGTTTGTGGATGTGAATTGTAGTTATTTAAATATGAATAGAGACTGTCATAAATGACATTGAGCACGGACTCTGTCTTGTGTGATTCAGCTGCTGCTGACAATTTCATAATAAAAATCAGACATTTCCCATCTATTTTTATAACCATGTCAGTTCAGATACTTGCTGTAAAAAGGGAATATCTGTATGAACAGTTGTGATTGAACTGAACTTTGATCTGAAATGGAAACTGATTTTTCCCCTTAGTAGGGATCTTGCAATGGCTTCCCAAAGTACTGAAGCTCAAGCTAGTTTTGTGACCGCTTTCTCTTGAACAGGGGCTGAGTGGAAGAAATTGTTACTGTTCCTCCAAATACACTCTCAACAAGAGCCATAATTTCATTTTTTAAAAAAGGGTCGTGTTCATTGTGTCCCTAATGTAATTAACTGCTGCTTTACATCTTTGCACTTGAAGAATTGGTGACCATTACTGAGATGACTGAATCCATGAGTGCCACCTTGCTTATAGAGCTGCATCAGTGGCTCTCTACTCTGCAGACTGGTTTTGGCCCCCAGCAGTTCCTCTTCAGTTTCTTGAGTAGTGTGAATAGAGAGAGGCCTGAATCTCTTCTTGGTAGTATTGGGGCTGAGACAAAGTTTCATTTAAGTGTTATTATGCAAGTAAAACAAAGTGATGTGCTGGCCTCCGAGGTGGAGCCTCTTGCTTCTGTCTTTTTACACATGTTCTGGGCCAAGTTGATGCTTGAAGCCCATAGAATTAGTGGAAAGGCCGGTTTTGTCAGATCTGTTATATTAATTGATTTTGGCAATTTTTTTCTGTCTGATATATCTCTACCAAGACCTGGAGGGTGGGCTGTACTGGCTTTAGCCTGCTGAGGTCTTTTGGTGTCATGTTGAAGCTCCAGTGTGTATGCGTGGTGAACTAAGCAAGCTCAGTCTCTGTGGTGTGCACAGTCCTCATATGCCCTGGGATAAGGAGTCCCCAGTCTGTTTTCATGTTACTCACATGATTTTGTTTCACGCTTGGAGTACATTTTTGGGTCAGCATTAACTTGCTTTTTGAAAACATTTATCTTTTTAGAGAAAGCAGTTGCTTGATTCTAACTGCTGTTAGTAAAATAGCACCTTTTAGGGCTGAAGTAGGTATTTCTAAACCTTACAACTCCTTTCCAAGTGAAGGCTAGCATCATAGAATTAGAAATTACCCAAAAGAAACCTACACAGCCACAGCAAATATGGCCTGGGTAAACTAAGAGAGTTGCTTGGGAAAAGCTGTCAGTATTTTCAGTGACTGTTTTTATAACCACCAGGTTCCTCTTTCAAAAATCCTTGAGATTGATCGCATTGTGCCTTGGCAAAGACTTTCTGGATCTTGGATGATATTTGACTTGTGGGTTTCATTGCTCAGACGGGATGATAAGATGGTCAAATAGAAAAACATTCACTTTGAATGATGTACAATGGGCAGTCAAGGACATTGTATAGTTTGTCTGCTTTGTGACAGATAAGCAGCTGTGGTGCAAGGACTACACATGGTTGTTAGTTTAAAAATTCTCATTTAGCTTTGTCGAAATTATAGGAGCTTTTTGTCTGTGACTGAAGCTGTGGTTATTTTTATTTAATGATACATCTTCTCTGTGTTAGCAGCAGTAGCACACAGTTTGTACAGGTTTTTGTAACTGCTTTTGATAATCAGTCTGGAAAAGTGGAAAGAATCACTGCTAACAAGAAATCCCATCTTAGAATGTAAACTCATTGGGACAGGGATCATTTCCCTGTATGTTTATAGGGCTGTTGTGCACTTCAGTGCTTATGTAGTACAACTGTAAAAATAAAACCAGCCATGATGTTGTCAGGAATTAAACTCTTGGTTAATTCGCTCTTGATAAAGACATAGACTTTTTTAAAAGACATAAACTTGTTCTTATATATGCATGAGGACAGTGCAAGAGTTGCGTGTGCAATTACAAGTAATTAGTTCAGTAATAGAGGACTTGTTCATCTGCTGGCATAATTAATGTTAGCACCAGTATTCAGTGTTCCAGTTACTTACCATAAGAAGAGAAAATTAACACTAAAGCTATCAGGATGAAGTTACCAACTGGAGGAAAAAAATCAGTCTTATTGTATCTAAATAATATATTGCACACTTCATGTATTTGTACAGCTGTGGTTTTTTAATTAAACATATTTGAAATTAATTTTAATCCCCGATGTCTTCAGGTAAAAAGATTTTCCAACAGCAGTCCTGTGTAAACAGCATTGTCTGGCCTGTGGCTGCCCTGGCTGATGACGGCAGTGTGCTGCAGATGGGAAGGGCAGAGGTGAAGCCCTCCCCTGGAAGGACACCAGGCAGATGGATTTATCTCTCTGTAGAAAGTGTTTTTATTAAACTGTTGCATTAAGCCTGAGACAAATGAACAGGTCTATCAGAATAAAAAGTATTCTGACATGTTAAACCAATGCATTTTTTGGTGATTGCTGAACTGGGTGTCTCTTGGGAATATACTAAACCAGAACTAGATTAAAAAAAGGAATTCTGGCTAACATTCCTTCAGAAACAAAACCAAGTAACCAGTTAACCACAATGTTCCCTGTGATGGCTGATGTTGGCTGGAGCAATCTGCTGTGCATCCTCCCTGCCTTTGCCCTTCTCCTTGGGGCCCTGCTGGCCAGGGTGTGTGGGACAGTAGCCCTGGCACAGCTGCTTCCCAGGGAAGCCTCAATGCTTGAGATGGTAGGTGTAATAGTTAGAAAATAAACAATAAATAGAAAATAATTAAAGTACTTGGGGTTTCTTTGGTAGGATCTTGGACCCCAGGCAAGGTGCTGGAATCACCTGAAATGGGTCTTGATAGTAAGAGATCCAGAAGCGTGGTCTCAAGCAATATGGTCTAAGTTGGCGCTCCAGCTGAATGGGCAGTGTCAGCATATGTTCTGAGAAGACAGACCCCAAAGCATGGGTAGGGGGGCTGACAGCTTCTTCTGGAATGGAATGGTGACCTTAGAATGGCCTAATGTCCTGGCAAAAAAAAAAGTTACTTATTTAGGTTTTAAGTTGTGATTGTCAGATATGCAAAACACTGTCATGCAATTCATGTCCTTGAGTCAGTCTGGTGCTGCGCAGATCAAATAACTGTTTTCTGGGATGTAGAAAGAAGTCTTGATATAGGCCAAGTGGCAGTGTTCTTTTGTTTGCAGGGAGGCAGGAGAAACTCGTGTCTCACATCCAGGTGTAAAGGATTGTGTTCATGAGGTCTGCTGTTTCCAGTTTGATCCTTCCTCATCTGAACAAGTCAAGATATATCTCAGTGTATCTAAAGGGCAGAGGTAGAGTAATAATACATAGAGGAATGTGAATTAGTTTTGAGTGACCAGGCCAGCCTGGGTGGCAGCAGCAGGAGAGCTGTGTAAACATCAGGACTGATGTGTGCCAAGTACTGTGGTGATACAGCTATACTGTTTCCCGTCCCTGAGCAAACTAAGTCAGAGCTAACTTTGATACTTGCCATCCTGCTAGGAAGATCCCCTCACAAAGACCTGAGGCACTAAAGGCTTTAAGGAAATGGGAGAAGCAGCCCAACATCACCTCACAGTTTTTTGTGTGTGTTCAGTGCAGCCTGTCCAAGGACTCTGTGGCTGGGGCAGTGCATGGGATTCTGGGCAGTGTGGGACAGCAAAGTATCCCAGCAGCGTGATAGGTACTGCCTGTATAGTTCCTGCTAGGAGCAGACAAAATCACAAGGGCTGGGGAGTCTACTGTGCAGGAATTCTATAAGGAGGTTAGCAAGTCCATAAGGGGGTTTTCTGTGCTTCCACTTTTTGGTCTTATGAAGATAGAATAAACTATCTCGCAGCAGGGCAGTGGCAGAGCAGTGTGGAACAGGCCATCCAGGAAGCTGCATACCTTTCCTTACCTCTTGGATTGTTCTTATGTGTTTGACATACTTCAGTGATAGTTGGAGCTTGTAGCAGTCTTTAGCTTGCTCTTCCAGTTGCGCCTGTAAGTGCTATGCATGGGCTGGCAGAGAAGGAAGAGGGCAGAGGGTTGTTATTGTACAGCAGAATTGTTTCCAGAAGTGACTGTGAAAACGGCAGCAGGAGATTCTGCACTTGTTCTCTCTCAATCACTTTCAGATAAAACTTTGCTTAGTTTACAAGTCAAAAGGTGATTTTTCTAACAGCCAATATTTCAAACTCTCGCATTTGGGTTTGACAATCAAGCTGTTTTCTGTCTGAATCTTACTTCGTTGCCAGCAATAAAAATTCCAGCTCACTCAGCTGTGGTTCTATTGGTTTTGCAGAGCTAACAGTAGTAAAAGCTTGTTTTTTGTCTGCAAAGTTAGCAGATCAGGTCTCAGAGAAACATCACCTACACAACAGATGTATAGGAAGGAGCCTTTTTTTAATTGGTGCCTTAGCTTGGACCAAACCCTATTGAAACAACTGAGTCCTTTTACTGTTGTTCATCAGCCTTTATGCATTCCTTGCCTAGCTAAAGGAGATCTTACTTTGGACGTATTGATCAAGCTTATGCAATTTGTTATGTATTAGTGAGTATTCCAAGTAAAATACTGCATGTTACAGGACATATTTCCTGGCCTTTCTTGGTTTTAGTAGCACTTATTTGCATCTCTGAAGTTAAACTGTGTATTATCAACCAGAACTTTTTTCTGGTTTTCTCTATTTGAATGCTGATGTGGGCTTCATTCCTTTTGTATGTCCTCCGTTTCCTATTACTTCTTCAGTCCTGTCATACAATTACTGTTATGATTAATCTTTCATAGAGGTGACAACTTTATTTTGAGAAACGAAAAGATGGATCTTTGGTTTAAAGAAAAATGAAATATGTATTTGCTTAATTTTTGTTTCCTTTGCAGTCTGCCACCAGATTTATCTGTCTTCCCAGCCTGCTGCTGGTGGTTGTTTTCTTGCTGTTACAAAGATTTTCTTGCGGACAAAAATGCCCCTTTGAAGTAGGAATATAATTCCAAAATCTTGGGTGCATCAGTCCTATTGACAAGAATCTGTTCTTTTCTCTCCTTTCCCTCCTAACTTTTAGGTATAAACAAGGCAAGTATTTTATAGTGATAAAAATTTCCATTTTAGTATTTTATAGTGGTCAAATTCATGACTTGGGATCATGTCTTCTGAAGGTATGGAACAGACATCAATTGTGGAAAAGGCTGTTGCTATAGTGAAGTGATGCAGTCCCTCTTTGATAGTTACCTTGAACTTTTATTTGAGAGCAGTTACATGTGGGAGGTTTTTCCAGCTACTGATAGAGATGTCTCCTGGCTGTTTAACCATAGCACTTGTTCCTGGTGGTGCTGGAAGCATGAGAATTGACTGCACCAACCCATGCAGGGCCAGTGCCTGTGCAAGCTATCCTATGTTACCATTGCTGTTGAAAATAAATTGCTCTTAGCACTGAGAAAAAACTTCAATTGAAAAAGAACAATTAGGAAAGATTACAATATTATAAATCAGCACCTCTGAATCCTGACTGTACAGCTTGGAACTGGGGGAGGAGAATTACTTTCAGAAGCTCTTGATACAGACTCAGGCTAGTGCTGGGCCATGACCTCAAGCAAGGCTGCAGCATGGTGTGGTCATCACAGAGCATGCTGCCTTTCACCTGCTTTCGTGGTTATCAGACACCTGCAGGCAGCACACAATTGACTAGTTAAATTGGTTTGCTATTTCAGTTTCTTTTCTGAAGGGGAGTCTGTTTGTTATTCCATGGCAGGAAGTATCTCAGTTCATGTGCAAAAACTGGATGTCCATGTGCAAAAACTGGATATTCATCTGTTAAATGATGGTCATACTACATCTTACACTACAGCTGGAAAAGCACAGCATTTGGTAGTGTTTGCTCAGTGATGAATGAATTTCTGCATATGTGACAGGAGAATGAATACAGCCTTCCAGGGGTTTCGTAAAGGCAACACAGTCCATTCCAGTAGAATGATTTCTTAGTCTGGTTTCTCTGTAGGCTGAAACATGGAGCGGGTGTCCTGGGTATGAGGAGCTCTTCTTTTAAAGAATAACCAACACGTATATCCTGCAAATTATGTTGATAGCATTGAAATCTGCATTATCCTTATTGAGAAAGGACTTTTAAAGTTTAGTGCAGCTTTTGGTGGGCATGCTGCCTGGTCATGGATGTGGGGTAGTCAGTTCCATGAGTATCTTGTGGAGAATCAGCAAGCAGTATCTTTTTGTTTGCCTTTTGTAACTGATGTTTCCCCTTTAATCAAATGCAAAGGGACTTTCCTAACAGCTGGATGTGCTGTGCTTTCTGTATTGTAATTTCTGGAGAGCAGTTAAGAGTCTGAGATGCATGGGAAAAATTGGATGTTGATAATTTGTAGTGAGAGCAGGACTATGTCTTACCATGCAGATGCTGTGTACTTTGTATTCTTCTGAGAAACTTGTGAAGGCTTCTCCGGTGGGGTATGTATTTGTGACTGTCAAGTATTTGCCATGTGGAGTGTCCAGACTATTCAGTCTGTGCTCATTAGAGGACAGACACCCACGTCGTGTTTTGGAGTCAGTGTATCTGTTAGAGATTATGGTGGTAGTTAAATACTCCTAAAGGATTATTTCCAACCTTGTTTTCCTTCTGTTCTTTCTCCTCCGCATTGTATCTATTCTACTGAGAACCTTGTTCACCTCATTGCAGGATTTACGTGCTACCTCCATGGACACTGTCCTGCTTTATTGCAAAGACAATAAAGCATCCTGCAGAAAGCCCAGCTTGCAGTACAGAGGTGATGTGTGTGAGGAGCCTTGTACCAAGTGAACTTTGGGGCCGCTTCCCCAGTGCTGGCTGCTAGATCCAGCTCTCTTCTGATTTGGAGCAGGAAGAATTCTGAGATTATTTTTCCTCACAGTTTTTACTGGGGAGGCTGCTGGTCTTTGCTGTTGATTCCAAGCCCTGTGCGGATCAATAGGGAACACAGGAACATAAACAAAACCAAATTAGACACTGCCAGTTTGAGGTTTCCCCCTCTGCAGGGCCCTTGTGGTTCCTGGGCTCCAACTGTGAAAGGAGGTGACTGTGCTGCCACAGTGATCTCTTATCCCGTGGCAAAGGCCGAGTTCCTGAGACTCAGCATGGCCATTGCTGAGAGTCTGGCAGAGGAAAAGCATTTGCTGTGATCCTTCTAGCACTGCTTGGTTTTCCTGCAAAGTTACTAACTCAAAAAGCCCTCGTTTCCAAGCTCTGGGGAGGTTTAGGGGTTTTGTTTCTTTCTCTTCCTTGCACCAAATGTGCCAAGTGTAAAGTTGTTGGATGGTTAGTGTGATTTTCTTTTTTTTCTTTTTCCTTAAGAAGCCTACACAAAACAGATTTAGCACTAAACAGTCTTCCTTTTATAGTCTCTGTTTGTTACACACAGAGGCCCTTTCAGTTTACATTTGTCCAGTTCCTCACAGTAAAGATTATTACTTTCTTCTGCCTTCTTTTCCCTAATCTGTTTGTTTATTCCCATTTATTTCTGGCATAGTTGATTTAAAGCTGAGAGTTCAGTGAAACTTTCTGGCTCAGAATGCTTCATGCTTCTGTGCAAACTATCCCTTCATAGAATCATAGAATAGTTAGGGTTGGAAAGGTCCTTAAGATCATTCAGTTCCAACCCCCCTGCCATGGGCAGGGACACCTCACACTGAACCATGTCACACCCAAGGCTCTGTCCAACCTGGCCTTGAACACCGCTAGGGATGGAGCATTCACAGCTTCCCTGGGCAACCCATTCCAGTGCCTCACCACCCTTACAGTAAAGAACTTCCTTAT